>CM033471.1:240944482-241056422 GCA_019447015.1 Hymenochirus boettgeri | reverse complement strand
CAGTGGTTAATGACCTGTTCTTAATTGCATTATTCAGCTGTGCCACACGACCTAATCAGTACTGATGACCTGTTTTTATCAGTTATGTCACAGACCTAATCAGTGCTGTTACCTGTTTTTAATTGCATTCAGGTTCACAGACCTAATCATTGCTGATGACCTGTTTAATTGCATTCAGCTGTGTTGCAGACCTAATCAGTGAGATGACCTGTTTTTTAATTGCATTCAGCTGTGTGCACAGACCTAATCAGTGCTGATGACCTGTTTTTTAGATGCAATCAGCTGTGTCACAGCCCTTATTAGTGCTGATACCTGTTTTAATTGCATTCAGCCATGTCACAGATTATAATCAGTGCTGATACCTGTTTTAATTGCATTCAGCTGTCACAGACCTAAACAGTACTGATTACTGTTTTTAATTGCATTCAGCTGTGTCACAGACCTAATCAGTACTGATGTCCTGTTTTTAATTGCATTCAGCTTTGTCACAGACCTTATCAGTGCTAATGACCTGTCTTTAATTGCATTCGGCTGTGTCACAGACCTAATCGGTACTGATTACCTGTTTTTATCAGTTGTGTCACAGACTTAATAAGTACTGATTACCTGTTTTCAATTGAATTCAGCTGTGTCACAGACCTAATCAGTGCTAACGACCTGTTCTTAATTGCATTTAGCTGTGCCACAGACCTAATCCGTACATAATCCTGTTTTATCGTGTGTCACAGACTAATCAGTGCAGATGTCCTGTTTTATCAGTTGTGTCACAGCCCTAATCAGTGCTGATTACCTGTTTTTTCAGTTGTCACAGACCTAATCAGTGCAGATGACCTGTTTTTATCAGTTCTGTCACAGACCTAATCAGTGCCGATTGCCTGTTTTATCAGTTCTGTCACAGACCTAATCAGTGCCGATTGCCGTTGTTATCAGTTGTCACAGACCTAATCAGTGCAGATGACCTGTTTTTATCAGTTGTCACAGACCTAATCAATGCTGATTACATGTTTTTATCAGTTGTGTCACAGACCTAATCAGTGCTGATTACCTGTTTTTATCAGTTGTGTCACAGAACTAATCAGTGCAGATGACCTGTTTTTTCAGTTCTGTCACAGACCTATCAGTGCCGATTGCTGTTTTATCAGTTCTGTCACAGACCTAATCAGTGCGATGCTGTTTTTATCAGTTCTGTCACAGACCTAATCAGTGCCGATTGCCTGTGTTTATCAGTTGTCACAGACCTAATCAGTGCAGATGACCTGTTTTATCAGTTGTCACAGACCTAATCAATGCTGATTACATGTTTTTATCAGTTGTTTCACAGACCTAATCAGTGTTGATTACCTGGTTTCAATTGCATTCAGCTGTGTCACAGACCTTATCAGTACTGATGACCTGTTTTTTTTAATTGCATTCAGTTGTGTCACAGACCTAATCAGTACTGATGACCTGTTTTTTTTAATTGCATTCAGCTTTGTCACAGACATAATCAGTGCTGATTACCTGTTTTTTTTTAATTGCATTCAGCTGTGTCACAGACATAATCAGTGCTGATGACCTGTTTTTTTAATTGCATTCAGCTGTGTCACAGACCTGATCAGTGCTGGTTACCTGTTTTTATTGCATTCGGCTTTGTCACAGACCTTATCGGTGCTAATGACCTGTCTTTAATTGCATTCAGCTGTGTCACAGACCTAATCAGTACTGATTACCTGTTTTTATCAGTTGTGTCACATACTTAATCAGTTGTGTCACAGACCTAATCAGTACTGATTACCTGTTTTTATCAGTTGTGTCACATACTTAATCAGTGGTGTCACAGACCTAATCAGTACTGATACCTGTTTTTCAGTTGTCACATACTTAATCAGTTGTGTCACAGACCAATTAGTGCTGATTACCTGTTTTTATCAGTTGTATCACAGACCTTATCAGTGCTGATACCTGTTTTCAATTGCACTCATCTGTGTCACAGACTAATCAGTGTAACGAGCTGTCTTTAATTGCCATTCAGCTGTGTCACAGACCTAATCAGTACTGATTACCTGTTTTTATCAGTTGTGTCACATACTTAATCAGTTGTGTCACAGACAATCAGTACTGATTACCTGTTTTTATCAGTTGTGTCACATACTTAATCAGTGGTGTCACAGACCTAATCAGTACTGATTACCTGTTTTATCATTTGTCACATACTTAATCAGTGTGTTCACAGACCTAATTAGTGCTGATTACCTGTTTTTATCAGTTGTATCACAGACCTTATCAGTGCTGATGACCTGTTTTTAATTGCTTCAGCTTTGTACAGACCTAATCAGTGCTGATAACCTGTTTTTAATTTAATTGCATTAAGCTGTGTCACAGACTAATCAGTGATGATACCACCAGCATATAAAAGAGATCTCTTGGGGACAAAGCTGGGAGACAGTAGTTCATCAGCTCTGAGCTCTGGGGGCTCTACATTGGTAGGTAAGAATACTTATTCATAACTCATGATGCAATGGAGAACCCACATAAAGGATGTTAAAGAACTCAAGTGTAGGTGTCCTTAAAGGGCAACTGTGGTATTCAAACAAGTTAGGGTTAAATTAAAGACTGCAGTATTTCCTTTAAAAATGAGCTAGTGAGAATAATCTCTGGTTCAGTCTGTGAGAAATTATATCGGGGTGAATGTTCAAACTTCCTGCTTCCAGTAGATTGAGTGACCTTAACTGACCTCAGCCCCTCCACCCGGGAGAGAAGCATGCTCAGTTAAGATTTAATGCGGAGGAGAAATTATAGTTGGGAAGGCGAGCCTATTAATGCAAGCAGAGGCTGGTCACATGGCTGAAAACAGGAAGTGTTCAAGCAAGACGTAATATTGCTGAACCTTTTCAGCAATAATTTCTCACAAATTTTAGAGAAATGCAATTTTACAGTTTCGTTTTTATATAAAATCCTTACTGGTTTGGAAGAATTGGAAACCCTAGTTACCCTTTAATACTAAATCTGAATCTGACGCTGATTTGGTTGCTGACCAAATATAGGTGTTGTGTAGTCCTATTTCTATTTTATATATAGCTGTCCAAAAAAGCTTGTGTATGTGGCAAGAAGAGGCCTGAAATAAAGCCAATATGGGGAAACCATATGAAAGAAATGTATAAATAGACTTCAGTTCCTCTTTAAAAGGCAGAAAAAAAATCCCTTTACACAGGAACTGGTTTTAAGCCATAATGCATTCACTTTAAAAACATGGGGGAGAAAATTCACAAAGCTGTGTTAAAGGGCATGTCCACCCTTAAAACAAACACAAAAATGGTCAATTGTCCGTTACCTGCTATCAACCCCAACTGATATATTCAGCATATTTATTACTTTACTAACCAAATATTTAAGGATAACTATTGTCCCCATTCTTGCAGAGTAAGCTGGGCCCTCCCTCCATGCAGTCAATCAAGGCTATGACAACTGACATCACAGCCAATGTGCAGTTTCCCCTGCTGCACCCTTGGACATGCTCAAGCTATAAAAAGCTCATTGAACAGAGAGAGAAGGCAGTACTTTTATATAAGATAGAGAATAGAGTAAAGATAAACTAATAAAATAAGACAAAGCACAAAGTAAAAAAGAGAGAGAAAACATAACGGAATAGAGAGGGGTTAAGACCAGGTTTAGACAAGGGGCTCAAAGCCCTCAAGGCCCTCAAATCGATATAAAGCAACAAAATAGAGAACCATGGGACAAATTGCCTCCACAAATTAAGTAGAAAACCCGTGGGGGACATGATGACTATACATATTAGGAATAGTACAAAAAAACTACTTACTATTGGCCACACCCCTACCCCAGTATTTTCTCTTTTGTATGCACTTGTTTTCTAAATTGCTGACAGTCTTGAGGAATACTACAAAACAGCTGATGTACTGCCTCTTTCTTTACTTTTTTGCTTCCATTCTTTTCCTAGCAAAGATTAAGATCCTAAATGTACAATATTTTTATTGTTTGCTGTGGTAGATCAGCCAGACTTTAGAAATACACAGGTTCGAATCCCCAGAATTACTCGTAAATTTCCTTAGTGCTTAATTCAGTTGATTGAAATTAAACTGCAAAGAATCATTTTTTTTGTATGAAATGCAAAGGATGTATGGGAGGTATCCCACCCTACCAGCACTTGTGGGAGTCTCCCGAATCCAGGGGGGTTTGTGTGCCAGACCACCCCAAACTCCCACAACTGAAAGGACCCTCTCCTCTCCCCCCGGAAATCCCCCTCTTCGGGCCATGCCCCCATCGTACCTAAATTGCCTCTGCCCACCCTTAGATGACATCACTTACATTACGTCCCCATTGCCATGCCCCTCGCAAGGGTGGAATGTCTAATATGGGGAAACAGTTTTCAACATGCTTTTTGTTGAGAGGCAGGATCTGGCATAGCTTGATGTGTGAACAGAGGCAGGTTTTTCTGCTGGTATATGATTGTTTGTCAGATTCTAAGGGAAAGGGGCAGCTTCCTGTGAAGTGTACACTGTAACTTTGCTGTGGCTGTTGTTTGGAAAGGGAAGGGGAAACACAGCTGTGTGTTTCTTTGTGAATGTGCTCTGTCTATTGGAACAATGTTGTCTGGAGACTTTAACATTTATCTGCTAAGCTCTGTTCAGACAATTGCCACTCTTTATCCAAATTGTTTTTCCTTTGCAGAAATGGAGAAGGTTTGGGGGGTTTCTATGAGGAAGCTGCTCTGGTCTGGCAAGATTGGAGATATTTGAAGGTCCAACCACCAGACAGTGGGCGCAAGTCAGAGTGCTGGAGGCTCCTTCAACTCAGCGAATGTGTCAGTGTGTCAGAGCGCAGTGGGGAAACATGTCCGAAAGACACAGTTCATTCTGTATCGAGACCACCCAAAGGGTGTACTTGCTTGCCAGTGAGACTTCTGAACAGCCAGGGTGGGTGAGGGCACTCTGCAGTTGGCATTTCCACGGGTAAGTCAGAAAGTCACTGTGTTTAGGAGAACTTAAAGATAAATAGAAGCCTTGATAGAAGGCTACAGCCATCCTGCTACTTTACTTATTTCATATTTAAAGAGTTCTGATAATCCAAAAACAGCAGCCAGGTCACATGACCGTTCAACCTGCTATTAGCAGCCCTATATCTTTTAAAGGGCATGTCCACCCCCAAACTAAATTTTCCCCCACTGTGTAGTGTTGAAAAATCCTAACCTTTCTCCTCTGCTCAATATGGTGTCCTGCAGTGCTTGCTGAGAGTCCAGAAAAACAGAAGAGTAGGAACTGTCTGTGTGTCATTTGGTATCTGCCCTTCCCTGTCCTCTTGGAGGACCTACCATGCGCAGAGGAGCTCTCCCTAACCCCCCCCCCATGGATCCCTCGTTGCTGCTTCGTTCTTAAAAAAAAAGTATAATGACCCCCTAACCCTAAATGCTATATTGAAATGTTTAAAAAGTGCCTAGAAATGTACTTTGTTCCTACCTTTGTTCCTGCGGTCTTTCCCTTCTGGTCTTCCATTCTCAGAAGAAGCCGAAAGAGCAGAGGCCAAGTGGGAGTTTATCGATTTCAGGGGGGAGATACCCTTTAATTTTGCTCCCTTTCATTCTGTTAACTTACCACAGGGAGGTAGACTGGAACCATTAGGAAAGGACAATCAGATGAAATTATCATCTGTAGTTATTAAAAAAAACATTTCCTACTAACAGGTCATTTGATTGCATGTGGTGCCCATGGGAAAATTCAGATATTCCTATGAATATGTCAGTCCTGATCTTTTTTGTTAAATTAAAGGGGCAGTCCAGTGGAAAATATCATTCTTTTTTAAATTCTTTGTATATAAACACCAGTTTGCTGTAGTCAGAATTGAGCTGCAATTTCAGGTCCCTATTCACGGGATTGTAATTTTAGCGATCCGATAAATTGATTGGATCATGCAAAAATATCCAAACCCGTTTTTTTAATTTCCGATTGACCAGTCGACATTGTCTAGCGGTTTATGGGGAAAAAAAACGTAGATTCGGTCAGGCGGAAAAGTTTCTTGACGACCCCATCTTCAGTTTCCATTCTGAGATTTCTGTTGTTGCACTCAATAAAATCTGATTGGAGGAACATCTGCCGTGAAGTCCAGCTTAAAGTTTTCTTTTCAGGATGACACTGCCTTTTAATGTTACTAATGGTGGCCAACACTAGGTAGATATTTGATTTTACAAGCAGCGGTTCTCTTCTTGAAACGTTCCATCTGGCTCATTTTTGTGATTGCAAGAAGTTGGAAAAAAGACGGGCTAGGTGGTAATTAGATAGATTGGACATTTGTCTATAGACGAATATCTAATCTAAGTAATATCTAAGTATATGGGCACCCAAAATACAGTAATTTCTACTGATTGGCTATGGATGGGCAAACACGCTCAAATCTCTACTGAGCAACTGAATTAACTAGGTGCTGGGTTAAGGACCAGTCCATCATGGACTCTATTAGGTGTCCTGCAAACAGGAAGCTGCTAATTCAGAAACATTTATTTATGTGCAGACAAAAGGCTACATGGGACGAATAAAATACGGTAATTTTTACTTACAGTGTATGTATTTGCGCACAACTTTCCATTAATATAATTTTCTGTTTTTTTTTTGTTTAAACAAAAAATAATTATAATTATCTTGGTATAGGAGATATAAAAAAATGTTTTGGTTAAAGGCTACCATAAATCTTTAAAATCATATTTTTACTTGTACCTGCATTCCAAATTGATTCCTAACCCAGACATCCCACCTGCCCTTTCAGGCTTCCAGCAGGGGGGGAAAGGGGGGGGGGGTGACGAGGGTGTATGTGTGATGTCATGTTGGGGCGGGGCTGCCATCACACGGAGGCGGGGCTAGCCTTTTTTAGGGTTGGTGGGAGGCGGGTTAAGAGCAGAGTTAGGGGTGTTCCCTGGCATTCCAGGGCATGGTTCTTAAAGGGGGCATGACTGATGGATGAGACTAGAGTCTCCTCTCAGTTGGCGGGAGCCTGGGGTGGGTACTGAAGCTTCTTGTAGGAATTACATTGAAAGGCAAACCATTTCAGTTTCTTCATTAAGTAGAGATGAAGGAGATATTTGGAAAGGATGATATAAAAAATAATAAATAAGATGGGTTCCCCAACATGAAAATAGTTTCAAGTGATCCACAAAGATAAAAAGGTTGAGAAACACAGATCTAGAGTCTAAAAAATCTTTATATCTTCAGGTAGTCCGTGCATCAGATGCTGTAATCATTTTATTCCACCACATTACAGGGAGATTCAAAAATTCTTATCGTTTAAATTGGTGCTAGTTTTGCCCCAACCAATAGATCTATTTAACATTTGAAAGCTAACATCGAGTGTTGGGGCAAAATTAGCACCATTTTAAACGATTAGAACTTTTATTGAATAACCGGTTAGTGTTTTTGTGTTCCTATCAGTATATAGGCCTTTATTTTATTTAGCTTTTCAGTCTTTGCCTCTCCAGATATGAGAAGCTTTGGTCAAAGTCAATTAAAATCTTCAGGAATTTAAACAGTTTCTCCTTTAATTTACTGTCAGTAAGGCTGGGTACACACCAGCAAATATTTCTGGAAATATATGATGGTGTAGGGCGGATGAAAAGGCAATCGGGACTGTCGGTAAATCACGGCCGATTGTGTGGTTCCCTATGGGACCACACAATTGGTACGCACAACTGTTGGCCATGCCCTGTTGCCATGACCGGCAGTCATTTGTCCCGACGAGCGATTGCAAGTCGCGAACGCTCGGTCGAGACAAAATCTCAGATGGTGTTAACCAGCCTAACACTAAAAATTTAAAACCTTGTCAATAAACATAAGACCTTCAGTTTCCCATACTCACAATCTCTGGCTTTGTTTTATCTGTCAGAGTTATTTATGTCTACTTACCTTCCACATCTCAATAACCCTGGCCTTGCAAACATTATGTCCCAGTATTTATGAACTGAATACTCAACCTTCCTTCCACTGTCCTCTTCCCCGGTTGTGCTGTCTCCTCATAAAGCTAAATAACAAGCTTGCACATGTATAGAGAAGGCACAGCAGTCATTCTTTGGATCTTGCTGTGCTGGGAAGAAGTGGGGTGAAACCAGAAGACGGCAAACGTGAAGAGGACGGCAGGGGGACTCAGTTAGGAATGCCTGGTGGTAGTGGAGCTTAAGAAGGAATAAGTCCACTAAAGTATCCTCAACAGAAAATTCAAACTGGGCAATAACGATCTCAAAATCAGATCAGATCCAGTTGTCAAATTCCAAGCTTGTGGTTACAAAAACAGGTGAACAACCTAATAGCTTTTCGGACTCTTGCCCACTTGGCACTGCAAAGTTCTCTTGCCACAACAACTAATTTCTTGTGCTAGACTTTCTTATAATTAATGGAGTCTATGATTCCTCACTAGCAGATACTAGAGTAAATAAATTGTAATTCCCCAATGTCTTGTTTCAGTGAAACAAGATTGGTTTTGTGTATGTTTGTATCAATCCTACTATTATTGTAATTTATAAACATGTTAAACACACCTGTGTTCTAAAGGGCAATACTCAACTTCCCTAATGCCCACCGATGTTAGTACCCAGGATGAGGACCTAAATCACCAGGTTCTCACCGCTGGGTTTGCTTTTTAACTTCAACAATTCTTACTTAAAGATTTATTTAGATAATGCCAATTTGTATTCTGTTTTGAGGATATGTTGTAAAGGTTTAAAAAAAAAGACAGGAAATGATCACCAGTTGTTAAAATTGTCTGAGTTTTAAAAAATAGACCCAGTGACTTATGAATAGCTTCCTTATCTACAGCATACCATTCTCTGGTAGGTTGAAATACAAGGTTGCACTAGGTGTACATGAAGTTTTTGATTTATTAATTAACTTATTGTGACCAGGAGAATTAAAGGGTATTACCTCCCTTAAAACAAAGAAATTTGTTGGTTATTGCCATCAACCCATGCTGCTGGTTTTACCATTTATTACATGCATTTGAAACCAGATATTAATTAAAGTTATCTTCAGTTTTGGAAAAAGTATCCACCTCCTCCCTTTTCTCAATGAGCTTTTTTTGAACTTGAGCAGTTCAGTGAAGATTGCAGGGGGAAGCAGCAGGCAATTATTGGAGGTGATGTTGGCTGTCACAGACTTGAATGACTGCATGGAGAGATGAGCCAGCTTATCTGCTAGAATTGACGCAAATTATCTTATATTCAGCACCTATAGATGTATTACTAACCAAATCTTTTTTGGATGGGGATGGAGACAAGACGGTACACTAAAAAGTGAATTTTTTTGGTTTTATTTGGTCTTAAGGTTGGACATGCCCTTTAAACTGATGTTTCCCTCTGCACCAAGTTATTTTTGTATATGTGAATTCTGAATTGCTCTGAGAAAAATGTAATGTTGGCCTTAACCAGATACTTGACCATCGGTAGCATTGAATATGTATGGCGGTGGTCACATACTTAATCAGTTGTGTCACAGACCTAATCAGTACTGATTACCTGTTTTTATCAGTTGTGGCCCAGTCAGCCATTTTGAAGGTGCAAAATAAATGCTCCCAAAATACTGACTTCCTGTTTGCAGGAGCCACATTAGAGACCATTATGGTCTGCCCTTGACTCAGTGCCTTGGCTGATTCAGTTGCTCAGTAGAGATCTGGG
This sequence comes from Hymenochirus boettgeri, assembly GCA_019447015.1. NCBI lineage: Eukaryota > Metazoa > Chordata > Amphibia > Anura > Pipidae > Hymenochirus > Hymenochirus boettgeri. The sequence goes on along the minus strand of CM033471.1, from coordinate 241,046,776 downwards.
CATGTTTGGTCCATCAAACAGAATCGTAGAAATTACGGTTAGGAAAATTACAAGATGTGGTGCATCCTGGGAAGAGTCCATTACAGAACCTGAAATGCCATCTCACTAATGAGGGGGCAGGGCTACAGTAAGCAAGCTTAGCAAAGGTATGAAATCAACAGATTTTGGAAATGGAAGAGAAAATGCAGAATAACTAGGTACCATATGCATAATATAAACTAAGAATTTAAAAAAAGAATGATATTCCCTCTAACTTTCCTGAACTTTTTATCTAAATATTATTTACCTTTTTTTGATGTGGTATATTTTAACTCAGTTTGCATACATTTCTTGCACTGTCCATTTAAAACATTGATTGAAGTGTTCACCTGCCCAACACAGAGAGACGAACAGACTTTCGGACGATAATCACGTGTGTGCAGCTGTCGGGCATCCTTGGTGGTCCAACCTAGTGGACTAATGAACGACGTCCACCAAGGCTTTACACATGTGATTATCGGTGGTTGTTTGTCGATGTGTACAAACCTTTTTTCAGCTTCTAGAATATAATAATCTCTTATATCTGCTAAAACTGCAAAACTCTTGAAAGGTATACTAAATTCACCAGATAATGGAATAAATCCTCTCTTTCTATCTTTTGACATGCACGTGTCCATTTGTATCTGCTCTTTAAATGCTTTTGCATTTCCAGTTGTTTATGGTAAAAAGGCCCCTTTAAAAAATTGCATGGCCTGTTAAAGGGTATCTTTACTCTAAAAAATTTAATTTTCAAAAATTTACTTTCGATACAGCAAGATCCCACTGTTCCAAAACTTTTAAGGTTTAAAATCTGAGCTGTAGATTCTGAGAAATCATGATTTGAAATGTGTGTCCACGCAAAACAACCATTTTCAATGCTGACGAAGCTCGACGTCAGCAACGGAAACTTTTTATTGCTGGAAATTTCCCTTGACCGAAATAGGCTGCTTGACTAATGTATAGGCAGTCCACAGAGATTAAAAAGGGTGTGGCAGTTACAAACGATTTTCCTATGCTTTGTATAGGAGAACGCTTGTGACTGTTGTAGCACATCTTTCAAAGATGACAGACAGACAGACAGTAACCGCACGTAAAGCATGAACTCACTGTGGAGATTGGATGTTTATTCTAACCTTGCCTCTGGTGTAAGCACTTAAAGGGTATCTGCGTCTCTTATATAGGTGCTCTCAATTTAAATGACTCTCTCATACCTTTCAAACAAGCCTAGCATGATGTATATCTTCAAACTGGATTTAAGTTATACACCTGTAAATTTACTTCTTGTCTTGTCCTGACTGTCTGAGTCAGGACAGTCACATGATTGACCTGTAAAAAAAAACCCATCTCAAAAAACATCTTTCTGAGCTAGTTAATTCCTCCCATACACAATCGATATTTGAGATATTCAGTTTAATTTGATCAATCACTCAAAATATCGGTCCGTGTATGCTGTTTTTACAATCACCCTCAGCAATATTGATTGGTTTATTGGAAATCAAAGATCGGGCCATCTCTCCGCAGATTTCCCCTTAAAACATAAAGATAGGTGGCACAAGGTGGTGGAACTTCAATTGCTTTTTTCAGTTGGATTTTGATTGTTGCGGTTGATCTAAAATCCATCGGAAAAACATCAGCTTGACAGACCTGCAATCATTCTCTGTCCTTTCCTCTACCTATGGGCACCTTGGGGAGAGAAATTATTTTTTTCAGGCTTGTGGCAAGTTTAAATAATGATTTAGAAGATAGAGCAGAGCTTATGATGCCGCTAATGATTCTTGTCCAGCAGTGGGCATGCTCCATCCCTAGATTTGGGGGAAGTGCAGTGTGCAAGCAAGTCACAGCTCACAATACTAGCAAGAAAACACCCTTTATACTGCTGTAACATTGAGTAGACTGCAGCTAAAGCATGACACTGGAGTAATTTCAAATGTAAGTGTGCCTTTTTAAATAAGGCCCTTGTATGGAGACACGCTTCACCTTTAAAGTTCATACATGCTCCTGATGAACATCATGGACACTCATTCATGGCAGGGAAATGCCCACGTGTACAAACTTCAACTATCAGGAAAAGTGTTTATGTGTTTTAACCTACTATCATATGCAAATACAATGATTTTTCTTTACACCACCCAGATTGTGTAAAATTGCTTCAATATATAAACCTGTTTTACACCAGTAAATAGTAATGACACCATTGATCTTTGAGGCAATATGCTGAATTGTGTAAACTGACCATATGAATCCCTTTTTTAGGGTAGTATAAATGGCAACATGTTTTCTGAATGCTCAGAGGATCTACATGGAATTGTAAAGTGCTACGAAGATAATATTATTATTAATAATTTTCCATACGATTACCATCAGACCAACCAGGTAAATGATATCAAATGGAACCATAACCAACACTACTAAAACAGACAGCATTAATTCTGAATGAAAAATAATTATTTTAAACACACACATTTGAAATAACAGCACTGCTATAGTGATAAAAAAAAATATTTTATTGAATGGAAGGCACCATAAGAGAGCTGCGGGACAATCAAATCAGAATGCTCTGCACAAGCAATAATATACTAGTAAGGAAATGCATAAGAATTTGCCGATACTTACGGATGTCAATCCTTGCTCCAGTGGAAGGGGATTAGTGCTCCGTGACACAAGTTTAGTGAGCAAGTGGCAGCCATAAACTGAGAGTATGAGGACTGTGGAGGCAAAAAATAAAAATCAGTTCATAGTTCATAAGAACCCCTTCCCACTAAACTGTACCCAGGGTGAGGACCTAAAACCCAACATACTATCTAGCCTGCCCTTGCTGTTACTCTCCGGACCATCACCTTCCCCAAAGGACAGTATTTTTTTTTATATCAGAAAGACTATCAATTGTTAAACACAATCAGTAGTCTGTTTAATTTGCATTGCTGCTAAATGGCAAAAGCAATCAAGTTGCCCATTTAAAAACCACATGATTGATAAATATTTCAACTGCAGGCGATTTGGCATTACAAACTGGACCACTGCAACCTATCAATCGATCAGGCCAAAATTGGGCAGTGGTATAAAGCCTCAATGTCTATAAAGAGGGCAGACAATCTACAATTTGTTTTTTGCCACACATGGTTGTCAGAATGTCAGGAAATATTTTCATTCATCAATGCAGCAAAACGGTGTCTTTGCATTTACTATATCCACCTACTTTCCAAATGTGTGTTCAAAAGCAGATTACCTAACATCATATAAGCAATTCCATTTTACCTCAAATGCCTGTGATTATTCTAGGGTTTCTGTAGTTTCTCAGAGAAACACAATATCAACTAAGCACTGTTTGGGCATTTAGGCAAAGCTGTATCAGTTCCTGTCTTAAGTCACACTAACCAATTTATACGGTCAGCAATGACATTAAAATAAGAAAAGTGCCACTGTGCAGGTATTCACAAAGGACTCCCACACAACTGCTGCTAGAATTCAATATTTGTGCTTTTTTGTGTAACTTTTAGCTAAATGCTTTCCATTTAAGTCCCGCAAAGGGTTTAGTTTCCTTTGGGTTCTACTCAGTGATGCCACTATGGTATTGAGCCCAGATTGCAGCATTGTTAATTTGTACAGTGAGTGTGTTATCTAAAATGACTTGAGAAATCAGATATGGGCAACTTTTTCCCCTGCAGTCTGACCAATGAAAGGCTAAGGAGCCTTACTTACTGATCCCAAGAAATTGTAAGCTCCTATATGCCTTGTGGCAAACAGTTTGGATAGAGACAGAGCTGAATTTATTAGCACCACCCAAAACAGAAAAATAAAACCTATAAAAAGCTCCTAGGGGGAACAATGGTAACTACTTCCAGATGGCCACTAGCCTTTAGTGTGGCTGTTTGCATGACAGACACATATTTTGAGTTCTCTTTACAATACAATATGTATTTCATACACATCAGTGCTTCCTCATTGCCCTGCTGTTTTATTTGCATATAGGTGGTGGTTTGTCACTCTTCCAACTACCTTTCTTTTCACCACATCGCCTCCTTCTGACTGTAAATTTGCTTATGGCAGAAGGCCAAACATTTAACAAGTTGACATGTTGTTCCCATATGGAGAACTCATTGTGACTGATGCAGCAAAAGGTGCAAAAAGCTTGAAACCAATATATTATCTAACTGCCATTACCCGTAAAAAACATATATCCGATTAGTTGCTGCAGATTAATAGCATGGGCAAACATTTGCACTTCTTATTTCATCAGCCCTATTGTTCTTGCACACAGATGTGTACCTCTTTCCTTCTAACCTTTTACACCTTACTTTTATCATAGCATTTACACCAGACCCACACATTCATGCATTATAACCCCTTAGAGAAAAGCCATGTCCCCCTTACGTACACTTCCTCTTTCAAAAGCAGTTGGCATTTGCTCAACATTCTGGCTGTTAGTAAATTCGACTAAGGCTTTCTCAGCCTGCAACCTGGTGCTGGTATCTGTAGTCTCATAGAGCTGTTGCACAGATCTCTAGCTGAGCTAGACTCTAGTAGAAAAAAAAAGGGAAAGGACACAATAGTCATCCATATAATTAGATTACTTCTGCTGTCAAAATAGGTCTGAGGTGCTTAGTTCCGATATGTTAAAATTGTGAAGGGACTTGCCATGTAGAGCACATGATTGAATGAAAATGTAGTAAATTAAAGATTCAGGTAAGAGGCAACAAATCTTTGACAGTCACATGCTTAACACAATAAAGAAAACTGACTAATAATGGCAGTGACATTTAATTGCAGAAGGTTTAAAAGTATTCTCTACTGTTTGTACTAGTATTACAAATGTATTTGCAATTTCAGAAACATGCCTCGTTTTTAAACAAACACAAGCTTAACTATATAAACCACCAAGGGAATTTCACTGCTCATTAAGTCAATAGAAAGACTTGGACTCACGACTACAATTTAGTTAGGCTATTTTGCAAGTTATTGTAGACGTGTTTCCACCCTAACAGATCTCCTGCTTGATTCCGTCACATATCGTCAGAGAAAAGCTTCAATTTGGAATCCCTAGGCAAAAATTTTAGCTTCCTTAACATTTGGAAGTGGTCCAGTAAACAGACAGGTCACTAGAAGGGAGACAGAATGTGGAAATTCTGTGGATGTGCGAGACTCTGATAAGGGGCAGATAGGGGTGGTTAACATAGCACAACAATCTGCAAAAGGCAGATAAAGTAAGAAATGCTGTGACAGGGTGACACAGCACTCAAACCATATAACGTACCTCATTGTGTCCAATAATAATTTGCATACTGCTTTTTCAAATGCAAAAACCAGCACGGTGGATTGCCTTCAGTTCTCACTGTTTCTTCCAATATCTAGGTTACATACTTCATTCCTGCTTTGTATTGTTTAACTACCTGTCAGATGTGTTTAGGTAATTGCAATTCTCTTGACACAGTGACTGATGTTCACTTAAAACTGCTTGCACTTACCCTTGTGACTAATAATTAGTATAATTACTTTCACGCAACTATAAGCTTCTCACAAATGCATATCTGTTGGTGTTGTTAATATTTACTTCTGCATTAAAAAACTGCAATTGGTCCTTTAACAGACATCACAAACAGTACACGGCAGATGGTGTCAGTCATCATGTCATTATACAGCATTTATTTATAAAAAACTTTGACCAATTTGAATATTCAATAGCCTCCTATTGTAATTATATATATACAGAAAAACCTGCATCATGTATTCTTAAAAATCACTGTGCAGATTTAAGGTTCTCAATCTTATTTTGGAGCTCATAAAAATCCACCTGTGTGCACATTGATAACAATAAATAAATTAGCAAAACTGATTATGGAGGCAAAAGCAATTTGTGTTTGCTAATATATACTACAACTCCCAGCATTCTAGGTCATGTAATTTCCAACAGCAGCAGGCATGCATGTTTCACAACCTGACAAATACCAAAAAGTCTGCATCTCCTTAATTGTATCGCAGCTATTAATAGCTCTTGACAAATATTTGCAATTACCAAACCCATTTACAGATTTCAGTCTCCACCTAATGCTTTTTAAACAACAGCTCTAAAGCAGTAGCATTTTGTGCAACCCTCAAGCGGGGACCAGTAGCTTGGCAAAACCTAACCCAATCTACATCTTTTAGCGGTTTTTATTCAGGTGTGCTGGAAGTGGGACATACTTCTATAGGCAGCTAGTTCTATTTACTTTAATAGAATAAAATAGTTGTCTGCTGTCAATTTTAAAGCGGCGCTGGCAACCTGGGATTGGCCGGTGCTGCTGGGAACAGAGCACAGGCTATCTTATAAAAGCCCCCCCATAGAAAAGGGAGAATCGTAACCATCAGCTTTGCACTACACTGTAGCTTACAGAAACCAATGCAGTCTGCAACATTTCATGCAACCATTATATGTATTTTTAAGTCGGGTCCTATGGTAAAAGGATGATCGGGTTTCCCTTATGTCCCATTAGTCTCAGCAGCCTCCCTCTATGTTTACACAGATCAGCCACAAGCACCAAACAATAACCCCATGACGGACAGGCATTCATGGGAAACCTTCTCAATATTAGAATAGCTGTGACTACTGCCTGGGTGTGTGACTGTGGATACACCGACCTCCTCTGTTTACATACTGTGTCCATTTACACCAGGCCTCAGGCTCCTGTCACACAGACACTGCGGTCTCCTCTTCTGTAAACTGCACATCTACACACATCTCTATAAACATCTCTAATTAAGGTCATAATGAGGTATGCAATCACCGAACCCCCTTCTTCCTGCTAAATTTATAAACCCAATAATAATATTCCTCTAACCTGCACAGGATCCGCCATCTTGCTCCATTCATGCTCCTCTGTTCCCCCCTCCGAGAATCAAACTGCGCGTGCGCAAATCCCTCTTCCTAACCCCTACTGCGCATTCGCAATGGTGGGATCCCGCAACCGTAGACAACAGAGAAGGAGGTGGAGTCGAGAGTAGCCAATCAATGTTTTGAATGAAACTCCTTTTTTTCTGCGGCCATATTGGTAGAGAACGGAAGTACAGAATTTAGACGAAATGCAACACTTACGCCCTCCTGGTAGGGGAATGGAGTGCACACTGATGCAGAGGAAGGAACAGCACTGCTGCGTTAAAGGGGAAAATACTCTGTTCTAAAATTATCTTAAAATATATTATATATTGCAGAGAGAAGTGTTTATTGTATGTGATATTTTATCAAATTTCGAGTCATTTAACTCTTTAAAATTAGAAATAGGAGTTAGAAAGAAGTTGCCATACTGCTTAGTTACTGATGGAGTATTGATAACAGAATTGCAGTGATAGTAGTGGCCTTGGGGGGTTAGAACAAGTACCCAGAACCCCCCCCCCCCTTTCTGGCGTACAGTTACCTGCAGAGCTGCCACCATCATTAACTAAGGTTGTCAGTCTGAAAGGGATTAAACAATGGGACTCCGGTGTTGTAGGCCGTACTCGGGTCGACGGGTGACAGACAGTGCATCTAATCTTTATTCTTCAGCGGTTGATTCTTAAAGTGGATATGATTTTTAGACCAAATTATTTGATTGATCGATTGAAAAATCGAACGAGTTGGATAATCAATAATGCCTCTGTATGCCTGTATGCCCTTAAACAAACAGTTTGTTGGGCATCTTTGTGCCGTGCCTAGTTTAAATTGGACTTGTTTTGGATAGGTGTGGAAATAATGACAGACTAGGCATGTCAAACCTGTGGCCCTCCAGATGTTTGCAGACTACACTCCCAGCATTCCCTAGGTGCATGAATTGGTTGAATCTTTGCGTCGGATCATCAATGACACCAGACTGAACACCCATACCACAAACAGATTGTTGGCCGTTGTGGCCACAATGCTACCTAGCTTAAGTGTTACTTGTTTGGGGACAGGCGTGAAACTAACAACATAGACCAGGGAATCTGGGGTTGTTTGCAAACATCTGGAGAGGCCACACAGTAGCACAAATAGAAACTTATCTCCATGTTATTGTCCTTATTGTTTTATGTGACCTCAATTAACCCCTTTAGTACAGCTGTTTGTCCTCAGTACTAACCTCCGAACTTAACTGGGTACACACATCACAGATATTTCAAAGATAACAACGGGATCTGCAAGATCCTGTCTGTCATTTCTCAAATACCAGGGTGCACACAGTCCCGAGTGTTCTCCTGTACACAGGAACTCCCCTATACTTTAATACAGGGAGACAACCACGACCAAGGCAATTTTTATTTTTTACGAACAACCACAAGGCCGACAGTAAGTTTTGTCGACTTTGCGTTCATTCAAAAAATTGGCTACGTAACGATAAAGCACAGATTCCGTCGGATCTGTGTGTACTCAGCTTTACACATAATTATTTGACAGTATTGTTTTTACTAAAATGTGGTTTTCGTCTCTTAACAAAGGATTGAAACTGTTTATATTTCAAGATTTATGTGACTATATGAAAAGTATTTGCCGTATTTGCCCCTTTCCAATTTCTTTATTGTTTGCATGTTTCTCACACTTAAATGTTTCACATCATCAAACAACTTTAAAAATTAGAAAAAGATAATCCAGGTAACACAAAATGCAGTTGTTTAAGTGATTATTTTATTATTGAAGAAAATAAAGGAATCATGGCCAATGGTTGAATAGTATTCTCCTCTGAGCATTGAGAAAAATACAGTGAGGGTGCGCAAAGAGAAGTTCTAATATTGGTACCTTTAAGGCTATATAAAAGATGGGGCAGTGCTTTTAATTGGCTGAAGACAGTCAGATTTTATCTAACTGCAGAAATGTAAAAGCTACATCTGATTGGCACCTTTTATAATAAGCCCCATTGAGTTTTGTTTATCCAAATTTATCACTATTACATCATGTCTACGCCACCTGCCATGCGTGAGATCCCCATCTTAAGGCTCATACACATGTGCAACCACAGGTGTGGCCCACAACGCACGATGTGTATGCACATCCGTTTGGGCCGACAATTGTTCTGTTTAGTCGGGCTTCTTGCCTGATTAGCTGAGCACATAATTAACAAACCCCGACCGAATGGTCGTTTCAGCGGACGTGCATACACATTTGCGTTGTTTGTCGGCCCCCCACATTCGCACGTGTACATGCGCCTTTTGGTGAGAGAAGGTTTAGAAATCTAATAATCTACTGTTCTTAAACATATATTAGATCCATTTAACGTTTTATTCAATATAATGTTGGGCAAGTGTACTTGATGTCTGATATAGTTTATATTTTTGCAATAATTTCCAAGGTATGTTACACTGTTTATGGTGTACTTTGTCAGTGCTTATGTGCATCTATTTCTGAACGTTCTCTTCCTCTATCTATTTTATCCTACATCCTACATACATATCTTATGTGTGACACACACAGGCATATAAAAAAGAAAATGCGGAAGTCTGCTGTTAAAAAGTTTTTTGTTTGTAGAAACATATTATAGTAAAATTGGAAAGGAATAATCTCTTTCTATTTTATATATTATATAATAAAGTAAAATTTGTGTCTGTTAGCTGATTGTGGTGCCGGACCATTACAGAAATCAGCAGTTTTAAAGGGCATGTCCACCCCAAAACTATAATCCCCCCCACTACTGGCCCCATTGTGTAGTGTAGTTTAATCCTTACCTCACATCCCAGCTCCATAAGGTTCTCCTGTAGTCCCCCCCCCCCCCAAAGTCCCAAAAACTGCCCACCAGGAGGATAGCAGAGTCCATATAGGACTCTGCCTCCTACCTGGCCTCCGGGAGAAGTTTCTCCCTCCCTCTCCCTCCCATTAGCATTCCCTCCCCCTAGTGTAAATCCCTTTGCCATAACAATCCCCCTGTCCCCCAGCCCCAACCGCTATGTTTATTTTATTAGAAAGTGCCCAAAGCATTACTTACCTCCCCTCTTTCCTCCGCCGCACTGAATGACCGGCAGCCGCATCCGTGATTGGCTGCCGCTCACCAATCACAGATGCGACTGCTGGCCCGCCCCTCTGCTTCATTTTCTCGCAAGCAGAGGGCCGGCAGCGTGGCGGAGGAAAGAGGGGAGGTAAGTAAAGTTTGGAGAACTTTCTAATAAAATAAATATAGCGGTTGGGGCTGGGGGACAGGGGATTGTTATGGCAAAAATGTGTTTCAAGGGTGGATTACCCTTTAAATATTGCGTCAGCTGTTTTAAACTGCTGTTTTTGTGAAAGGAGCCAGGTGGAGGGGACCTACTTTAGGTACACTGCTGGTCTGATTTCTGATATTTTCTTTAAGCGCGTGTCTACATGTCCGCCCTCCCACAAAAACCTCAACCTCGCAATACTGACTTACTTAAAAAAAAACAGTTTACTTCCTTTAGCAAAAAATCCTCTACATACACGGCACAATCCCTGCATTGACTTTGATTTCTCCTCTGTAGCTTCCGGGTCATGAAGTAATAGCCTTGGCCGAGATGCTTCCAGACCCTAGAGATTGGAGATGCCTCCTTTGCTGGCTGTGTATATCTTTTTAATATGTTTAGCACAGGGGAGGTGTCTCCCAGCTGGTGAGTGATTGAATCTGTAAGTAATGATAGAAGCATTGTCGCTTAAGGTAACAGCAAAATTATTATTATTGTGGATTTATATAGCACCAACATCTTCCCACACCACTTTACAATTACATGTATATATTCACATTAGACCCTGCCCCGAAGAGCTTCCAATCTAAGCACTTTGACACATACAACCTATCAGTATCTCTTGATGATTGTGGGGGAAACCGGAGAAACCCACGCAAGCACGGGGGAAACTACAAACTCCTTGCAGATGTGTCCTAAGCTTGAATCGAACTCAGGACTTCAGTGCTGCAAGGCATCAGTGCTAACCACTAAGCCACCGTTAGCTCTGATGTTGTCTGTGGGGGCTTTACCTGGTTTTAAAAGCAAGTAGTGGAAGTGGACATGCCATTTAACTCTTGGTGCTCCTAAAGTCAGATATTTAGCCTCTTGTGCTCTTCTAATTACTTTAGATTAAGCAAAATGGTGCCTGGAATCCCCCCTTTCTGGCTGCTCAGTGCAGTCTGCTGTTCCACTTCTCCTGGTGTCCATAGACTGTTACATAGTTTGGTACATAGGTTGTTACATTGTCAATTGATTGAGAAGCAGTTTGTTTCAAAAATGTATCCAGTCTGCCCTGTGATTGATATCAGCAAAACTATTTATAATTGATACAAACTGTATCAGTATTAACCCTTCAGCTGCCTGAGTGTTTGCTGAGACTGGGTTTATATACAGTACTCACTGTACCCTACTACACTGTGATGGAGCTTAGTGACAGGTATAAGGACATTAGGAAATCACTGGTAGTTGTTTAGCTGATTGTCAACATTGCATTATAACTATGTATATTGTCAGGAAAGTGTGTAGTGACTTGGCTAGAATGGGTTAACTATTGGTATTAGTTCTTGCAAAGGACCAATAAAATACCATCCCACCCTGGAACAGTGCTATTGTTTATATTACATTAGTGAAGCATGGAACCAGATCTTCTTTTCCAGACAATGTGGGGCCGAACCATGTATCTGGAATTCTCTTCAGCTAGGGGTCTGGTGGGTACCATAAGAGTCATTTTAAGGACAGTCATACATGGAAAATAAATGTATTTCGGTATTGGAATATGTAAGACAGAAACCAATATTATATTTGTGAATGGGAAGGTAGGCCCATTAAAATGATACCAACATGAGACCTTATTCCCTTGCCAAGGCGAGTTACTAATATCTTGGAATATGTATTACACACAGGTCATGTTTGGTATGGAGTCATTGATAATTAATACAGAAGAGGACTATGTGTCAATATCCCAGTACAATGTACATATCTACTTTATATGGAATCTGCCTAACTGAGGGGGAATGAATGCTTTTGGCTAGTCGTAAATCTGGACATTCCTAGACACTCCCATCTCATGCATAGCCCAGGGCGTTGGGTGGTTTATCAAGGGGAATAAATCCTTGTAGCCCCTATAACTTATAACTGTGTTCATACTGAGGGCATGTTTACACACTATTGGTAAAGTAGTGCAAATGTGTATTATCAGTAAAACAGAACGTTAGCTGGGTATCCATGGACAACTTTTCTGTCCTGACCTTTCACGCTATAAGTGGTCGGCCACAGCAGATGTCTCCTATGGACCACAGCGTTCACTGCCACTGCTTAAATCACCTCAGGTTTTTTCGGCGCCTGACCAGTCACGTAAATATCTGTTGGTTTGTGTGTACCTGGCCTTAATAGTATATACTTTATAAAAAGAAAAGGAAATGTGCATTGGCCAACTGTGATGATAATCATGGCAATTAGAAATATATTTAATATATTATATCATCCATATATAACAGAACACATGAATGTATTCGGTCATGAACTCCTTCTGGGCTTGTTCAGTGGTAACACATTTAAGAACCCCCCCCCCCCTTGAAAATCCTTGCTTGCCACTGTGATATTAACAGGTATGGCACATGTTTTCTAATTATATTGCAGTTTTTTCTGCTGATCTGCTTTGTTTGTTTTAACTATGTTATGTTGGCTGTGCGCAGAATGACAGTATTGTCATATAACTGGTACAGTAGTGGACTATAAAAACAGTCTGGGCTGTAACCTCTTCTGTTAACCAAACTGCAAGAGGATTTAAAGGGCATGTCCACCCCTGTAGAAAAATTTTGTGGTATAATAGTATTCCTTCCCCCGGCCCCAACCGCCATAAAATAATTTCAATGAAAGTCCCCCGATCATTACTTACTAACCTCTCCCCCCCCGCACGGTGTCCCGCCCTCTGCTGCATGGAACTGCAAGCAGGGGGCGGGACCGGCAGTAGCGTTTGTGATTGGCTGAGAGGCATCCAGCTGCTCAGAATGCCGGGGGAGAGAGGTAAGGTAAGTAGAGATCGGGGGGACTTTCTTGAAATTCTTTTATAGCGGTTGGGGCTGGGGAAGGAACACTATTATGTGGCAAAGGGTTTTAAGGTAGGGGAGGACTTGCAAAACGAGAGGGAGGGGAGAAGGCTGAACTGCCATGCACAACTCTATGGACTCTGCTATCCTCCTCGGGCAGTTTCTGGGACTTGGGGGCGGGGGACTACAGGAGAACCATTTGGAGCTGGGATGTAAGGTAAGGATTTTTATGCACTACACAGTGGGCCATAGTGGGAGGAATTATAGTTTTGGGGTGGACATGCCCTTTAATTAACTAAATATACAAGTCCACTGGCAGCCACAGCTCTTCTGGTTGTGTCTATAAAACCTATTTATTTCACTAATATTTGTATATGACACTAATGATATTTAGAAACCTTTCATTGCCTCAAAACTCAGTGACTTAGCATTTGAAGAAACTTACACACGCTTAAGGACATGTTAACTAGGGCAAATCTTTTTTAACTAATCACACAATACTTAGGATTAATTACCACCATCTTAATCTGCTTTTTTTCCTTCACTACCCTTCCTATGCCTTGTTTTTTTACCTTTTAAAGAGGATGGGGCACAGCTAGTCGGAAAGATGTCAATCACCCAGACCCTCCCCCTGGTACACTACATGTAGAAACTATCCATTCTATAAAAGTAAAGCTTTTTCTCTGTCACTGCATTGCTAATTGATTCAGAATAATATCAGGAAAGGAATAAGCATGATCTGTTTCTCTGTGCTCTTTCTGTGCAGATAAATCCAATCCTGCAGTTAGCTGCTGTCTTGTTTACTGAAGTCCCAATGTAGCAGTGTACCTAAAGAAATACATTTCAAAGTCACCCCCCCACGCACCACACCTTCAAACTCCTACAGCTAAATAAAATCTTACTTGATTCAGCAGTGTTACTTTCACTTTAAAACAAAATCACTGGGTGAATGCTATTGCTGTGTGGAGCACAGATAATCTCCACTGCACATGCTCCACCCTCTAGCTGTACATCAGTTTTGGGATGGGGTGGATACATGAGAGGAGACTGCATAATAACTAGGAGTGAGCTGAACAGGACATGAGATCTAGTGACAGGGAGCACTGAGATCAAAAACTGATCAAGATCCTGACTGAAGTAATTTTTTTAGTTTAGTGTCCCTTGAAAGAGGAGCTAAAACCAAAATACGACTCTGTCTTCTATGCGCAAGTGCGATGAGCATGCGCATAGAAGACAGAGCCCATCGGGACCTGTCATACTACTCTCCTGGCTCCTTATCGTTTTATTGAAAAACGGGAAGGTAGACACAGCTCCTTTCCCTCCCTTTCTTAAAATAAAACTAAATGCCCAAACTTATATTTTCAGTGGAAATACCCTTTAAACAAAAAAATATTTTAACCACTTTTTTGTAACCAGATGTTTAATAATACGTTATATTCCTTTCTGGCAAAGGCCTTCTCGCTCTGCTCAATGAGATTTTTATAAGCTTGAGCATTTGCAGTGAAGGCAGCAGGTGAAACTGCAGTCAATCATTGGTCATAATGTCAGCAGTACCATGGAAGAGGAACCAGAACACTACTCGAATGACAGTGATAAAAGGGAATTAATCCCTTTGATCACCTGTTCATCTGGGTAACTTTCTGGTTCCTCTTCTATTCTACAGTGACGGTTGGCCCTTTATAATAGGGTTTGAACAGAGCAGCACTGGAGAAAAACTATTAGGTGTGTGAGTGTGCCTGTTATTATCTTGTATACATTCACGTAATACATACTTTTGAATATTTACACAAAATTTGCTTTGCGTCTATTTTACCATGAACCTTCACTGGAATCCTTGCTATGGTTTTGGAATGTCACATTAAACTCTAGGTAAACCTTTCTAGTTTATTTTAATTTTGAGGCTTTATTTAAATCCGTTTTTTAAAAACATTTTTTTAAGCAAATACACCCCCTCGCCCTTATACATTGGGCATTTGTAAAATGTATCATTCCCCAATAAGAATTATAATGGACAATACCTTTGCACTGCCAGTGCTCATATCTAATGCATGCAAATTTAAACACAAAGACAAACATAACTTATTCCCAGTGACAGAGTTAGTTTCACAACGGAAGCTAAAGTGAGGGAGAACTGAGACATTGCAAGAGAGGAAGACACTGCAATTAAAGATCTGCTGAGGATAGAATGACTGCTCTACAGAGAAGAGAGCAAGAGAGAAACGCTCCATACGGACTGTTAGAACAGGAGTGAGATGGTGCAACAGAGATAGGGAGAGTGCTACAAGGAGCATAGTGCTAGAAAGCCTTGAAAGATGGACATTCATCAGATATTTATGGAAACAGAAAATCTTTAGAGAGTTCTAATAAAATTTATTTTAACTAGTGAGGGCTAGTGCACAAATAATAGGATTCTATGGGGGAATTTTTGTTGAGAAGAACTGTGTTAAGAGAGGGTTAGAGGACGGGGATGTGGTTCTTGACAGTAAGAGAACATATATTATAATTGAGAGTATATCTGTTACAAACATGAAGCAGATCAGCTATTGGTAGGAAATAAGAAACGGGCGGGACAAGAGCTTTATGGGAACATTTGGATATATGAGGGAATCTGCTGGATGAGTTACTGTACCAAGGTGCCGAATAGAGTATTTTGAGCAAGGTGAATGTGGGTAACGTGGCTGGCAATGGAGGCAGGAATAGTAAAGCAAGGGGCCCTACATATGCAACACCAGCAGCGATTTGGGAAGGTAAGTTTTCCATTATGTTAATTGTACATAATGTATATAAAGGATGCGTGCAGCTGCAGTATCAGGGGTGGGTAGAAACATCTTAAAGGGGCCAAGGCAAAACTCTACATTGACAGGTTGACTAAAATATTTAAAGAGAGATGGTAGACGAAGGTTATGGAGTTGACTGGATGCTCTTGTTATATCACAGAGCTGAGTAAGTTTTGAACTGAAAAGTTTAACTACTTTTATATTTTAATTTATTATTAGAATTCCCCTAGACCAGAAAAAACAACAAAGAGTGTGAATCCAGGCTACCTTTACTGCTAGTGCACATGATTACATTTCTAATGTATAATTGGTGCATGGCTACCTTTGTTAGTATAGGGGTCATCTAAAGATCAGCAGTTCAATACCCTTTTATTAAAATATTCCATATGGTACTACGTTTTATCAATATTCTTTGGTATGCTCAATTATGCGCCTAATTGAGCATACCTTTCACTGAGGATGCGGTTCGCGCGGCCGCCGGACAAGGTAGGAGAAAGGCTGACTCAAGTATAAACCTAGGTAAGATTTTCAGGCCTTTTTTAAAGCCTGAAAACCTCGGTTTATACTCGAGTATATACGGTATTGCAGTTTTGCTGAAACTGAAACAGTTGGAATTTGTGAATTGCATGGTGGGAAATTCCCTCTCACAGTGCTGCCTCATAGTTATTACTGAGAATGCTTGCCCTCACAGAAGTCAAGCCAGATGGAACAAGGATATGGTTTTAGGAGAGGAATGGGAAACAAGTTCTGGATTGAAGGCATATAGATGGGGCATATAGATAAATACCATTTAACAGTTTTTGCAAATAATACGCAGTTCTATGTTAGTATGAATCCTTTAGTTAATTTTGTGTGCTATTAGCCCCACATATATTTATCATGATAGTCTAGCACTAACCCTTTATATTGTTATCATCAGCTAAGATATATCACCCTGGTGATATAGCATATCTTTAGGATGATGCCTACACAGTGTGTTCAACCTGTGTATTATGGCACTGTATCGCAAATTACATACTTCCCCTACCCCTCTACACCATAATATCTATCTATGCATACAAGACATACAGGTACAAAAGAAACAAAATGTACACCAAGTACACACACATAAAGGAGACAACTTATGTGGGAACGTCTATTTGGTCAATATTTCTGTGAGTATTTATATTCCCGCTTCTGCGAGTATTTTATAGTTTTTATTAAGTGGTGTGAAATGTTGCTTTCTAATTTTGCACAATGCATGTAATTTTGCTTGAAAGGGTCACATTAATGTTCTTTCTATCTTTCTATCCTTTTCTTCTCTTTAACTCCAGTCATTTTTGGGAGTGTATCTCCTAACGAGTTTTCATATATGGGATGAATCTTTGTGTATAATATAGTTTTGTGTCACAACCTAATCAGTGCTGATTACCTGTTTTTTTTGAATTTAACTGTGTCATGGACCTGAACAGTGCTGATTACCTGTTTTTAATTGAATTCAACGTCACAGACCCTAATCAGTGCTGATGACATGTTTTTTAGATTGCAATCAGCTGTGTCACAGCCCTTATCAGTGCTGATTATCTGTTTTTAATTGCATTCAGCTGTGTCACAGACCTAATCAGTACTGAATCACAGACATAATCAGTGCTGCTTACCTGTTTTTAATTGCATTCAGCTGTGTCACAGACCTAATCAGTACTGATGACCTGTTTTTAATTGCATTCCACTGTGTCACAGATCTAATCAGTGTTAATAACCGTTCTTAATTGCATTCAGCTGTGTCACAGACCTAATCAGTACTGATGACCTGTTTTTAATTGCATTCCGCTGTGTCACAGACCTAATCAGTGCAGATGACCTGTTTTTAATTGCATTCAGCTTTGTCACAGACCTTATCAGTGCTATGTATCGTTTTTAATTGCATTCGCTGTGCATTCTGCTGTGTCACAGACCTAACCAGTACTGATTACCTGTTTTTATCAGTTGTGTCACAGACCTAATCAGTGCTGATTACCTGTTTTTCAGTTGTGTCACAGACCTAATCAGTGCTGATTACCTGTTTTTCTGCATTCAGCTGTGTCACAGACCTAATCAGTGCTAATGACCAGTTCTTAATTGCATTCAGCTGTGCCACAGACCTAATCAGTACTGATGACCTGTTTTTAATTGCATTCAGCTGTGCCACAGACCTAATCAGTACTGATGACCTGTTTTTATCAGTTATGTCACAGACCTAATTAGTGCTGATTACCGGTTTTTAATTGCATTCAGCTGTGTCACAGACCTAATCAGGTCTGATACCTGTTTTTAATTGCATTCAGCCATGTCAACGACATAATCAGTGCTTATTACCTGTTTTAATTGCATTCAGCTGTCACAGACCTAATCAGTGCTGATCACCTGTTTTTAATTGCATCAGCTGTGCCACACCTAATCAGTACTGATGACCTGTTTTAATTGCATTCAGCTGTGCCACAGACCTAATCAGTACTGATGACCTGTTTTTATCAGTTATGTCACAGACCTAATTAGTGCTGATTACCTGTTTTTAATTGCTTCAACTGTGTCACAGACCTAATCAGTACTGATGACCTGTTTTAATTGCATTCAGCCATGTCACAGACATATCAGTGCTGATTACCTGTTTTAATTGCATTCAGCTGTCACAGACCTAATCAGTGTGATCACCTGTTTTTTAATTGCATTCAGCTGTTTCACAGACCTAATCAGTGCTGATGACCTGTTTTTAATTGCAGCATTCAGCTGTGTCACAGACCTAATCAGTGCTAATGACCAGTTCTTAATTGCATTCAGCTGTGCCACAGACCTAATCAGTACTGATGACCTGTTTTTAATTGCATTCAGCTGTGCCACAGACCTAATCAGTACTGATGACCTGTTTTTATCAGTTATGTCACAGACCTAATTAGTGCGATTACCTGTTTTTAATTGCATTCGCTGTGTCCAGACCTAATCAGTGCTGATGACCTGTTTTTAATTGCATTCAGCCATGTCACAGACATAATCAGTGCTGATTACCTGTTTTAATTGCATTCAGCTGTCACAGACCTAATCAGTGCTGATCACCGTTTTTTAATTGCATTCAGCTGTGCCACAGACCTAATCAGTACTGATGACCTGTTTTTAATTGCATTCAGCTGTGCCACAGACCTAATCAGTACTGATGACCTGTTTTTATCAGTTATGTCACAGACCTAATTAGTGCTGATTACCTGTTTTTAATTGCATTCAGCTGTGTCACAGACCTAATCAGTGCTGATGACCTGTTTTTAATTGCATTCAGCCATGTCACAGACATAATCAGTGCTGATTACCTTTTTTTAATTGCATTCAGCTGTCACAACCTAATCAGTGTTGATCACCTGTTTTTTAATTGCATTCAGCCGTTTTACAGACCTAATCAGTGCTGATGACCTGTTTTTAATTGCAGCATTCCGCTGTGTCACAGACCTAATCTGTGCAGATGACCTGTTTTTAATTGCATTCAGCTTCGTCACAGACCTTATCAGTGCTATATCTGTTTTTAATTGCTTCAGCTGTGTCAAGACCTAATCAGTACGATTACCTGTTTTTTAATTGCATTCAGCTGTGTCATAGACCTGATCTGTGCAGATGACCTGTTTTTAATTGCTTCAGCTTAGTCACAGATCTAATCAGTACTGATTACCTGTTTTCAATTGCATTCAGCTGTGCCACAGACCTAATCAGTGCTATGACCTGTTCTTAATTGCATTTAGCTGTGCCACAGACCTAATCAGTACTGATGACCTGTTTTTATCAGTTATGTCACAGACCTAATCAGTGCTGATTACTTGTTTTTTAATTGCATTCAGCTGTATCACGACCTAATCAGTGCAGATGACCTGTTATTAATTGCATTCAGTTGTTTCACAGACCTAATCAGTGCTGATGACCTGTTATTAATTGCATTCATAAGATCATATAGACCTGCACCAACTAGTGTTATATTTTTACGTCAGTTCAGATATTATACCCATCAGTATTAACATACTTAATAGGGTAGTGCCCCTGTTCGCGCTCACTTCGACTTACAGGCACAGTATCATCATACTGACGTTTTGTAGATAACCATAAACGCCTACAGTGGTTCTAGCATAGTCAAAACACACAAAAATCCACTTAATCCAATTTAACCAACTGTAGAAATGACTTACACATGAAATATCTCACCTCTTAAATACATATAAAACCCCTTAAAATCACCTTAAAACACACAAAAAACCATTGTGATGGAGATAGTTAGGTGTTTCGACAAATGTTGCCCCAAACAACCTTCATTATATAACTTGTCTGATCAGCACCTTGTGTGCTGTATACATCTACTGGACTCTTTGGAAGTTTATCAATACACACATTCTCCTAATTATGGATTGATGTGGGATCCATACATTTACTGTGTTAGGTAGACCAGTAACGGTGATGGTCACCTATCGTTTTTCAATGGAACTCTATTTGGTCTCCTTACGAGTGTATCGTAATATTTAACCTCCTTACGGTGTATAATAGCTTAATTATTTTCCCGCTTGTGTCTAAATTGTTTACTTTAGCGGGACTTATATAGTTACATAATAAGACATTATAAGTAGCTCATGTTAGTCTTAATACACATCTCCATTATATGAAAGTCGAATTCTACCAGCAATCCATTCTACCAGCAGTCCGTTACTACCTTCACAGACAATACATCCCACACTTATCCTTCCTTGTCCATGAGTCTCGGATCACAGTGTCTTAGTTGGAAATGGCACTCATGTCCTCCGACATGCTCACGAGACACCCAACTTCCTCCACTAGAACAAGCCGACGTACGTTTCGTCACTACCACTGACTTCGTCACAGACCTAATCAGTACTGATGACTTGTTTTTTAGTTGCAATCAGCTGTGTCACAGCCCTTATCAGTGCTGATTACCTGTTTTAATTGCATTCAGCCATGTCACAGACATAATCAGTGCTGATTACCTGTTTTAATTGCATTCAGCTGTCACAGACCTATCAGTGCTGATCACCTGTTTTTTAATTGCATTCAGCTGTTTCACAGACCTATCAGTGCGGATGACCTTTTTTTAATTGCAGCATTCCGCTGTGTCACAGACCTAATCTTGCAGATGACCTGTTTTTAATTGCATTCAGCTTCGTCACAGACCTTATCTTGCTAATGATCTGTTTTTAATTGCATTCAGCTGTGTCATAGATCTAATCAGTACTGATTACCTGTTTTTATCAGTTGTGTCACAGACCTAATCAGTGCTGATTACCTGTTTTTAGCAGTTGTGTCAAAGACCTAATCAGTGCTGATTACCTGTTTTCAATTGCATTCAGCTGTGCCACAGACCTAATCAGTGGTAATGACCTGTTCTTAATTGCATTCAGCTGTGCCACAGACCTAATCAGTACTGATGACCTGTTTTTATCAGTTATGTCACAGACCTAATCAGTGCTGATTACCTGTTTTTTAATTGCATTCAGCTGTATCACAGACCTAATCAGTGCAGATGACCTGTTTTTAATTGCATTCAGTTGTTTCACAGACCTAATCATTGCTGATGACCTGTTATTAATTGCATTCAGCTGTGTTGCAGACCTAATCAGTGCAGATGACCTTTTTTAATTGCATTCAGCTGTGTCACAGACCTAATCAGTGCTGATGACCTGTTTTTTAGATTGCAATCAGCTGTGTCACAGCCCTTATTAGTGCTGATTACCTGTTTTTAATTGCATTCAGCCATGTCACAGATATAATCAGTGCTGATACCTGTTTTTAATTGCATTCACTGTCACAGACCTAACAGTACTGATTACCTGTTTTTTAATTGCATTCAGCTGTGTCACAGACCTAATCATACTGATGTCCTGTTTTTATTGCATTCAGCTTTGTCACAGACCTTATCAGTGCTAAGGACCTGTCTTTAATTGCATTCGGCTGTGTCACAGACCTAATCGGTATGATTACTGTTTTTATCAGTTGTGTCACGACTAATAAGTACTGATTACCTGTTTTCAATTGAATTCAGCTGTGTCACAGACCTAATCAGTGCTAACGACCTGTCTTATTGCATTTAGCTGTGCCACAGACCTAATCCGTACTAATGACCTGTTTTTATCAGTTGTGTCCAGACCTAATCAGTGCAGATGTCCTTTTTTTTATCATGTGGTCACAGCCCTAATCATGCTGATTACCTGTTTTTATCAGTTGTGTCACAGACCTAATCAGTGCAGATGACCTGTTTTTATCAGTTCTGTCACACCTAATCAGTGCCGATTGCCTGTTTTTATCAGTTCTGTCACAGACCTAATCAGTGCCGATTGCCTGTGTTTATCAGTTGTCACAGACCTAATCAGTGCAGATGACCTGTTTTTATCAGTTGTCACAGACCTAATCAATGCTGATACATGTTTTTATCAGTTGTTTCACAGACCTAATCAGTGCTGATTACCTGTTTTTATCAGTTGTGTCACAGACCTAATCAGTGCAGATGACCTGTTTTTATCAGTTCTGTCACAGACCTAATCAGTGCCGATTGCCTGTTTTTATCAGTTCTGTCACAGACCTAATCAGTGCCGATTGCCTGTTTTTATCAGTTCTGTCACAGACCTAATCAGTGCCGATTGCCTGTTTTTATCAGTTCTGTCACAGACCTAATCAGTGCCGATTGCCTGTGTTTATCAGTTGTCACAGACCTAATCAGTGCAGATGACCTGTTTTTATCAGTTGTCACAGACCTAATCAATGCTGATTACATGTTTTTATCAGTTGTTTCACAGACCTAATCAGTGTTGATTACCTGTTTTCAATTGCATTCAGCTGTGTCACAGACCTTATCAGTACTGATGACCTGTTTTTTTTAATTGCATTCAGTTGTGTCACAGACCTAATCAGTACTGATGACCTGTTTTTTTTAATTGCATTCAGTTGTGTCACAGACCTAATCAGTACTGATTACCTGTTTTTTTTAATTGCATTCACTTTGTCACAGACATAATCAGTGCTGATTACCTGTTTTTTTTTAATTGCATTCAGCTGTGTCACAGACATAATCAGTGCTGATGACCTGTTTTTTTAATTGCATTCAGCTGTGTCACAGACCTGATCAGTGCTGGTTACCTGTTTTTATTGCATTCGGCTTTGTCACAGACCTTATCGGTGCTAATGACCTGTCTTTAATTGCATTCAGCTGTGTCACAGACCTAATCAGTACTGATTACCTGTTTTTATCAGTTGTGTCACATACTTAATCAGTTGTGTCACAGACCTAATCAGTACTGATTACCTGTTTTTATCAGTTGTGTCACATACTTAATCAGTGGTGTCACAGACCTAATCAGTACTGATTACCTGTTTTTATCAGTTGTCACATACTTAATCAGTTGTGTCACAGACCTAATTAGTGCTGATTACCGTGTTTATCAGTTTGTATCACAGACCTTATCAGTGCTGATTACCTGTTTTCAATTGCACTCATCTGTGTCACAGACCTAATCAGTGCTAACGAGCTGTCTTTAATTGCATTCAGCTGTGTCACAGACCTAATCAGTACTGATTACCTGTTTTTATCAGTTGTGTCACATACTTAATCAGTTGTGTCACAGACCTAATCAGTACTGTTACCTGTTTTTATCAGTTGTGTCACATACTTAATCAGTGGTGTCACAGCCTAATCAGTACTGATTCCTGTTTTTATCAGTTGTGTCACATACTTAATCAGTTGTGTCACAGACCTAATCAGTACTGATTACCTGTTTTTATCAGTTGTGTCACATACTTAATCATGGTGTCACAGACCTAATCAGTACTGATACCTTTTTTTTAATCAGTTGTCACATACTTAATCAGTTGTTGCACAGACCTAATTAAGTGCGAAGTAGATTACCTGTTTTTATCAGTTGTATCACAGACCTTATCAGTGCTGATGACCTGTTTTTAATTGCATTCAGCTTTGTCACAGACCTAATCAGTGCTGATAACCTGTTTTTAATTTAATTGCATTAAGCTGTGTCACAGACCTAATCAGTGATGATTACCACCAGCATATAAAAGAGATCTCTTGGGGACAAAGCTGGGAGACAGTAGTTCATCAGCTCTGAGCTCTGGGTTGGCTCTACATTGGTAGGTAAGAATACTTATTCATACCTCATGATGCAATGGAGAACCCACATAAAGGATGTTAAAGAACTCAAGTGTAGGTGTCCTTAAAGGGCAACTGTGGTATTCAAACAAGTTAGGGTTAAATTAAAGACTGCAGTATTTCCTTTAAAAATGAGCTGAGAATCACATCTCTGGCTTCAGTCTGTGAGAAATTATATCGGGGTGAATGTTCAAACTTCCTGCTTCCAGTAGATTGAGTGACCTTAACTGACCTCAGCCCCTCCACCCTGGGAGAGAAGCATGCTCAGTTAAGATTTAATGCTGGAGGAGAAATTATAGTTGGGAAGGCGAGCCTATTAATGCAAGCAGAGGCTGGTCACATGGCTGAAAACAGGAAGTGTTCAAGCAAGACGTAATATTGCTGAACCTTTTCAGCAATAATTTCTCACAAATTTTAGCTAGAAATGCAATTTTACAGTTTCGTTTTTATATAAAATCCTTACTGGTTTGGAAGAATTGGAAACCATAGTTACCCTTTAATACTAAATCTGAATCTGACGCTGATTTGGTTGCTGACCAAATATAGGTGTTTGTGTAGTCCTATTTCTATTTTATATTATAAGCTGCCAAAATAAGCTTGTGTATGTGGCAAGAAGAGGCCTCAGAATAAAGCCAATATGGGGAAACCATATGAAAGAAATGTATAAATAGACTTCAGTTCCTCTTTAAAAGGCAGAAAAAAAATCCCTTTTACACAGGAACTGGTTTTAAGCCATAATGCATTCACTTTAAATACATAGGGGGAGAAAATTCACAAAGCTGTGTTAAAGGGCATGTCCACCCTTAAAACAACAACAAAAATGGTCAATTGTCCGTTACCTGCTATCAACCCCAACTGATATATTCAGCATATTTATTACTTTACTAACCAAATATTTAAGGATAACTATTGTCCCCATTCTGGCAGAGTAAGCTGGACCCTCCCTCCATGCAGTCAATCAAGGCTATGACAACTGACATCACAGCCAATGTGCAGTTTCCCCTGCTGCACCCTCTGGACATGCTCAAGCTTATAAAAAGCTCATTGAACAGAGAGAGAAGGCAGATACCTTTTATATAAGATAGAGAATAGAGTAAAGATAAACTAATAAAAATAAGACAAAGCACAAAGTAAAAAATAGAGAGAGAAAACATAACGGAATAGAGAGGGGTTAAAGACCAGGTTTAGACAAGGGGCTCAAAGCCCTCAAGGCCCTCAAATCTGCATATAAAGCACCAAAATAGAGAACCATGAGGACAAATTGCCTCCACAAATTAAGTAGAAAACCCCGTGGGGGACACTGATGACATATACATATTAGGAATAGTACAAAACAACTACTTACTATTGGCCACACCCCCTTACCCCAGTATTTTCTCTTTTGTATGCACTTGTTTTCTAAATTGCTGACAGTCTTTGAGGAATACTACAAAACAGCTGATGTTACTGCCTCTTTCTTTTACTTTTTTGCTTCCATTCTTTTCCTAGCAAAAGATTAAGATCCTAAATGTACATATTTTTATTGTTTGCTGTGGTAGATCAGCCAGACTTTTAGAAATACACAGGTTCGAATCCCCAGAATTACTCGTAAATTTCCTTAGTGCTTAATTCAGTTGATTGAAATTAAACTGCAAAGAATCATTTTTTTTGTATGAAATGCAAAGGAATGTATGGCAGGTATCCCACCCCTACCAGCACTTGTGGGAGTCTCCCGAATCCAGAGGGGTTTGGTGTGGCCAGACCACCCCAAACTCCCACAACTGAAAGGACCTCTCTCCTCCTCCCCCGGAACTCCCCCTCTTCGGCCGCCATGCCCCCATCGTACCCTAAATCTGCCTCTGCCCACCCCTTAGATGACATCACTTACATTACGTCCCCATTGCCATGCCCCTCGCAAGGGTGGAATGTCTAATATGGGGAAACAGTTTTCAACATGCTTTTTGTTTGAGAGGCAGGATCTGGCATAGCTTGATCTGTGACTAACAGAGGCAGGTTTTTCTGCTGGTATATGATTGTTTGTCAGATTCTAAGGGAAAGGGGCAGCTTCCTGTGAAGTGTACACTGTACACTTTGCTGTGGCTGTTGTTTGGAAAGGGAAAGGGGAAACACAGCTTGTTGTTTCTTTGTGAATGTGCTCTGTCTATTGGAACAATGTTGTCTGGAGACTTTAACATTTATCATGCTAAGCTCTGTATCAGACACATTGCCACTCTTTATCCATATATTGTTTTTCCTTTGCAGAAATGGAAGAAGGTTTGGGGGGTTCTTCATGAAGGAAGCTGCTCTGGTCTGGCAAGATTGGAGATATTTGAAGGTTCCCAACCACCAGACAGTGGGCGCAAGTCAGAGTGCTGGAGGCTCCTTCAACTCAGCGAATGTGTCAGTGTGTCAGAGCGCAGTGGGGAAACATGTCCGAAAGACACACGTTCATTCTGTATCGAGACCACCCAAAGGGTGTACTTGCTTGCCAGTGAGACTTCTGAACAGCCAGGGTGGGTGAGGGCACTCTGCAGCTTGGCATTTCCACGGGTAAGTCAGAAAGTCACTGTGTTTAGGAGAACTTAAAGATAAATATGAAGCCTTGATAGAAGGCTAGACAGCCATCCTGCTACCTTATACTTATTTCATATTTAAAGAGTTCTGATACTCCAAAAACAGCAGCCAGGTCACATGACCGTTCTAACCTGCTATTAGCAGCCCTCATATCTTTTAAAGGGCATGTCCACCCCCAAACTAAATTTTCCCCCACTGTGTAGTGTTGAAAAATCCTAACCTTTCTCCTCTGCTCAATATGGTGTCCTGCAGTGCTTGCTGAGAGTCCAGAAAACAGAAGAGTAGGAACTGTCTGTGTGTCATTTGGTATCTGCCCTTCCCTGTCCTCTTGGAGGACTCTACCATGCGCAGAGGAGCTCTCCCTAACCCCCCCCCCATGGATCCCTCGTTGCTGCTTCGTTCTTTAAAAAAAAAAGTATAATGACCCCCCTAACCCTAAATGCTATATTGAAATGTTTAAAAAGTGCCTAGAAATGTACTTTGTTCCTACCTTTGTTCCTGCGGTCTTTCCCCTTCTGGTCTTCCATTCTCAGAAGAAGCAGAAGAGGCAGAGGCCAAGTGGGAGTTTATCGATTTCAGGGTGGAGATACCCTTTAATTTTGCTCCCCTTTCATATCTGTTAACTTACCACAGGGAGGTAGACTGGAACCCATTAGGAAAGGACAATCAGATGAAATTATCATCTGTAGTTATTAAAAAAAACATTTCCTACTAACAGGTCATTTGATTGCATGTGGTGCCCATGGGAAAATTTCAGATATTCCTATGAATATGGTCAGTCCTGATCTTTTTTTGTTAAATTAAAGGGGCAGTCCAGTGGAAAATATCATTCTTTTTTAAATTCTTTGTATTATACACACAGCTTTGCTGTAGTCAGAATTGAGCTGCAATTTCAGGTCCCTATTCACGGGATTGTAATTTTAAGCGATCCGATAAATTTGATTGGATCATGCAAAATATCCAAACCCGTTTTTTTAATTTCCGATTGACCAGTCGACATTGTCTAGCGGTTTATGGGGAAAAAAACGTAGATTCGGTCAGGCGGAAAAGTTTCTGACGACCCCCATCTTCAGTTTCCATCTCTGAGATTTCTGTTTGTTGCACTCAATAAAATCTGATTGGAGGAACATCTGCCCGTGAATGTCCAGCTTAAAGTTTTCTTTTCAGGATGTACACTGCCTTTTAATGTTACTAATGGTGGCCATACACTAGGTAGATATTTGATTTTACAAGCAGCGGTTCTCTTCTTGAAACGTTCCCATCTGGCTCATTCATTTTGTGATTGCAAGATAGTTGGAAAAAAGAACGGGCTAGGTGGTAATTAGATAGATTGGACATTTGTCTATAGACGAATATCTAATCTAAGTAATATCTAAGTATATGGGCACCCAAATAACAGTAATTTCTACTGATTGGCTATTGGATGGGTCAAACACGCTCAAATCTCTACTGAGCAACTGAATTAACCTAGGTGCTGGGTTAAGGACCAGTCCATCATGGACTCTATTAGGTGTCCTGCAAACAGGAAGCTGCTAATTCAGAAACATTTATTTATGTGCAGACAAAAGGCTACATGGGACGAATAACATACGGTAATTTTTACTTACAAGTGTATGTATTTGCGCACAACTTCTCCATTAATATAATTTTCTGTTTTTTTTTTGTTTTAAACAAAAAATAATTATAATTATCTTGGTATAGGAGATATAAAAAATGTTTTGGTTAAAGGCTACCATAAATCTTTAAAATCATATGTTACTTGTACCTGCATTCCAAATTGATTCCTAACCCAGACATCCCACCCTGCCCTTTCAGGCTTCCAGCAGGGTGGGAAAGGGGGCGTGACGAGGGTGTATGTGTGATGTCATGTGGGGGCGGGGCGTGCCATCACACGGAGGCGGGGCTAGCCTTTTAGGGTTGGTGGGAGGCGGGGTTAAGGCAGAGTTAGGGGTGTTCCCTGGCATTCCAGGGCATGGTTCTTAAAGGGGGCATGACTGAGGATGAGACTAGAGTCTCCTCTCAGTTGCGGGAGCCTGGGGTGGGTACTGAAGCTTCTTGTAGGAATTACATTGAAAGGCAAACCATTTCAGTTTCTTCATTATAAGTAGAGATGAAGGAGATATTTGGAAAGTGATATAAAAATAAATAAATAAGCATGGGTTCCCCAAACATGAAAATAGTTTCAAGTGATCCACAAAGATAAAAAGGTTGAGAAACACAGATCTAGAGTCTAAAAAATCTTCTATATCTCCAGGTTACGTCGTGCATCAGATGCTGTAATCATTTTATTCCACCCACTTACAGGGAGATTCAATAAAATTCTTATCGTTTAAATTGGTGCTAGTTTTGCCCCAACCAATCAGATCTTATTTAACATTTGAAAGCTAACATCTGATTGGTTGGGGCAAAATTAGCACCATTTTAAACGATTAGAACTTTTATTGAATAACCCGGTTAGTGTTTGTGTTTCCTATCAGCTAATAAGGCCTTTATTTTATTTAGCTTTTCAGTCTTTTGCCTCTCCAGATATGAGAAGCTTTGGTCAAAGTCAATTAAAATCTTTCAGGAATTTAAACAGTTTCTCCTTTAATTTACTGTCAGTAAGGCTGGGTACACACCAGCAAATATTTCTGGAAATATATGATGGTGTAGGGCGGATGAACAGGCAATCGGGACTGTCGGTAAATCACGGCCGATTGTGTGGTTCCCTATGGGACCACACAATTGGTCACGCACACTGTTGGCCACTGCCTCTGTTGCCATGACCGGCAGTCATTTGTCCCGACCGAGCGATTGCAAGTCGCGAACGCTCGGTCGAGACAAAATCTCAGATGGTGTTAACCCAGCCTAACACTAAAAATTTAAAACCTTGTCAATAAACATAAGACCTTCAGTTTCCCCATACTCACAATCTCTGGCTTTTGTTTCATCTGTCAGAGTTATTTATGTCTACTTACCTTCCACATCTCCAATAACCCTGGCCTTGCAAACATTATGTCCCAGTATTTATGAACTGAAATACTCAACCCTTCCTTCCACTGTCCTCTTCCCCGGTTGTTGCTGTCTCCTCATAAAGCTAAATAACAAGCTTGCACATGTATAGAGAAGGCACAGCAGTCATTCTTTGGATCTTGCTGTGCTGGGAAGAAGCTGGGGTGAAACCAGAAGACGGCAAACGTGAAGAGGACGGCAGGGGGACTCAGTTCAGGAATGCCTGGTGGTAGTGGAGCTTAAGAAGGAATAAGTCCACTAAAGTATCCTCAACAGAAAATTCAAACTGGGCAATAACGATCTCAAAATCAGATCAGATCCAGTTGTCAAATTCCAAGCTTGTGGTTACAAACACAGGTGAACAACCTAATAGCTTTTCGGACTCTTGCCCACTTGGCACTGCAAAGTTCTCTTGCAACACAACTAATTTCTTTGTGCTAGACTTTCTTATAATTAATGGAGTCTATGATTCCTCACTAGCAGATACTAGAGTAAATAAATTGTAATTCCCCAATGTCTTGTTTCAGTGAAACAAGATTGGTTTTGTGTATGTTTGTATCAATCCTACTATTATTGTAATTTATAAAACATGTTAAACACACCTGTGTTCTTAAAGGGCAACTATACTCACCTTCCCTAATGCCCACCGATGTTTAGTACCCAGGATGAGGACCTAAATCACCAGGTTCTCACCGCTGGGTTTGCTTTTTAACTTCAACAATTCTTACTTAAAGATTTATTTAGATAAATGCCAATTTGTACTTCTGTTTTGACGGATATGTTGTAAAGGTTTAAAAAAAAAGACAGGAAATGATCACCAGTTGTTAAAATTGTCTGAGTTTTAAAAAATAGACCCAGTGACTTATGAATAAGCTTCCTCTATCTACAGCATACCATTCTCTGGTAGGTTGAAAATACAAGGTTGCACTAGGTGTACATGAAGTTTTTGATTTATTAAATTACCTTATTTGTGACCAGGAGAATTAAAGGGTATTACCTCCCTTAAAACAAAGAAATTTGTTGGTTATCTGCCATCAACCCATGCTGCTGGTTTTACCATTTTATTACATGCATTTGAAACCAGATATTTAATTATAAGTTATCTTCAGTTTTGGAAAAAGTATCCACCTCCTCCCTTTTCTCAATGAGCTTTTTTTGAACTTGAGCATGTTCAGTGAAGATTGCAGGGGGAAGCAGCAGGCAATTATTGGAGGTGATGTTGGCTGTCACAGACTTGAATGACTGCATGGAGAGATGAGCCAGCTTACTCTGCTAGAATTGACGCAATAATTATCCTTATATTCAGCACATTATTAGATGTATTACTAACCAAATCTTTTTTGGATGGGGATGGAGACAAGTACGGTACATAAAAAGTGAATTTTTTTGGTTTTATTTGGTCTTAAGGTTGGACATGCCCTTTAAACTGATGTTTCCCTCTGCACAAAGTTATTTTTGTATATGTGAATTCTGAATTGCTCTGAGAAAAAATGTAATGTGGCCTTAACCAGATACTTGACCATCGGTAGGCATTGAATATGTATGGCTGTTTACATGCTGGTGCTGCCCCATGGTTGCCAGATTGGGGTGGAGAGTGGGCAGGTGGAGGGGGAGAGGCGGGCTTAGGGGTGATCTGGTGTGGATAATGAATATTATGGTGCAGGGCTCCCAGGGCCGTTCCTAGGACAGGATTTCAGCCATGACTACAGGACTTGGGATTTTGTCCCTTGAGTTTGTGAAAATGCCCTTTAAATAGGGACGTCTGGCAACCCTGTACTGCCCCCTCTTCTCTGTATAATTTTTGCCATGGCTGCTCTTTGAATAAATCCAACCAACAGCAGTTCAATGTCTGTAGTTGGCCTTTACACTATAAAGATGTATAGACTTTCAAAGTGAGGAACGACAAATCGTCTTTACCATCTACTACCCCAGCCATTCTTACCTGCTGTCATTTCCGGTTTATGGGCTCAAATATCACAACCAGATTCAAGAAAATTTACATATGAAAGAGATGAAAGGCAATCTAGTAGCAGTGTAAATGTGTGACTTTGCAGGAATTAAAGTTGCTTCCACCCTATATATGTTTATCTGCATTAATCTCTGCCTTTTTCTATACAGGACCGTGTACCCCTGGAGAGGCAGCTCAGTCATACTGCCAAGTCAGGTCTCCAGCTGCAGGAAAATTCGCTATATAGCACCACCCGAGAGAGCGGTAAGAACCAGAACAAATGTGGTGCAGCAGGAACAGAGACCTGTGCACCCAGGATAGCAGAAATCAAGAGCTGGTTATCATAACAGTTCAGAGCGCACACCAATCTTAAGTATAAATGTGTTTCAGTGCCTGTGAGACACCTTCCTCAGACATCTGAACGTCACTTGTTCTTAATAAACACATTTATACTTATAAAACTGATATGCGCTCTGGACTGTTCTACTTTGGATCTATTGGCCATTGGCTATGGCCCTGTGAGTAGCCCCCAGCGCTTACTTACCTTGTTATAGGTGTGCGGGATTCCCTTCATCTGTTTCTACGGTTATCATAACATGGTAACATAGGTGGTTAAATAAAGACATAAGTACATCTAGTCTACCCTACCCATAATCCCTGCTAATATATCGCAAGAAAATATTTTGTTGGTGGCAAAAAACCCTCCTAAATATTTCTTGGTTACGTTTTGTCTGTAGGATTTGTGGTACGAGTCAGACAGACAGAAGCATCCATTAGATGTGGTCTCACTGGACTGTACACATTATTAACAGAGAACAACTGTCTCTCACTACGGGACCGTCAGACTGGAACACAGCTTTTTAACTGGCCTTACCCTTACCTTAGGCGATTCGGGAGAGATAAGGTAAGTTATTCTTTAAACTCCATTGTGTCCTCATCTTCATGAATCTTGTGCTAACCTAAACATTTTTAATAAATAAAAAAACAGTTCAACTGCATGTCTAACTTTTAAATGGAAGAAATGACCTTCCAGTGTCCTATTAGGAGGTGGGGCATTGATGGGTCTACACTCAACCACACTGTATTAAACCCCACTCTGACCCTGCCCAGAGTCCTGCACATTCCATGGCAAGACCTGTAGATCTGGGATGGTGGGTCTGGACTAATATAATGAGACTGTCCAACTTAAATCAGTTGAGAGTTTCGGAAGATGTCTGAACTGCACATTGAAGGAGAGCTTGCATTTATTAATGTTCTAATTAGTAGTAAAAGTATTTCTGGCAGAGAAACGGAATTCTGTAGTGATAAGACCAGACAAACCTTCAAAGATATGAGATTACAGCAATACATAAACTTATAATAAAATTGTTTTCTGCTTTATCACAGTATGATGGTTTCTTACTCAATGACAGGGAGGGGGACACACATAACAGTATAAATGGATTATATAGGCAAAAAATAGTAAAAATTCCAATGTCCTATAATGCAAATACACCACTTTTGTCTATTTTCATCATCTGCCTTCACAAATGATAAGATTATCTACGATACCTAGCACAATGCAATCATATTGTAGCATATATGGCCTCCTTAAGCCTGTAGGATCACTTTGGATATGGACTTTTCAGAAGCTTAAGCCAGTCCTCACAAGCAACAAAGGCTACAACATTTCTAATGTACTGTTTCACACTAAAATGTCAAATGCAAATCTCCTTTTGTTAATGTGAAATTGTTATACTGCATATCTTAATATGTAATGTAAAAAGAAACCTAGGGGGCTAATGCTTTTAAAGTTTGTCAGTGCCCGAAGCTCTAAAGATTTCCCCATATTGGTTCCTGCATTTGCAGAACTATAAATTCCTTCATTTATATTGATACCCAAATGTGGGATTACTCACTACATACCTTAAATGGGATTGAATGGGATTCTTCTGTAATATAAAAAGAACTGTAATGCATAGCTACTTCTAAATACAACATAGTGACTTTCTTCTGTTCCACATGCAGAGTATGTTCTCCTTTGAGGCTGGCCGCCGTTGCACTTCAGGAGAAGGAAGCTTTGAATTTGAGACTCCTCTTGGAGGTCAGATCTTCCAAGCCATAGAGTCTGCCATAAACACTTCTCAAAACCAATGTGTACAAGAGCAACGTTCAGATGAACTGTCACTGGGCCCCAGGAAATCATCCACCTCAGCTGTATCCAAAAGCACTACTCTTCCAGTTCCTGTTCCTCAGAGAACTGGAGTTAGCAAGACCCCCATCCCAGAAAGTGATTACGCTGTGCCCTTTGATAAGGTGGCACAAAATCTTTTAGCTACTGGATTCGGAGGTCTTTTAGGACCCCAACCTCCTCCCCAAGGAAAGCACCAGAAGTGTCGCAGGGCAGAGCACATATATGACAGCCCAGAAACTCCTCTTAATCCTGTTTACGATGAGCCAGAGGGGATAAGAGCTGATGCCTGGAAGCTTCAGGGTACTGATGGTCATGAATTTGGTTATGAATACCCATATTTACCTGGGTTAGATGATTACGCGGTGCCCAGGGGCAAATGTAGTAAAGCAAAACAACAGCATGAAGAGGAAGAGGAATGGGGAAAACAAGCAGAAGATGAAAGAGAGTATGATAATATTACATTAAGAGGTGGAGATGGAAACTAAGAGAGCATTGACTTGCACTATAGAACTTTGTGGTGTGTCTAAACATGGAATAAATTACACGCGCAAAATGACTTTGGACTGAACCTTTATATCTTGGCTTTCATCACTGCTTGCTTTATACAATTTCTAAAACAAATTCAAAATGGATAGCTTTACATTTATAAATATAAAATTTCATATGCCATGTTGCTGCCCATTATTTAAAAAACTCTGCAAAGTGGAGATTATGCACTGGCCCTATAGCACTGTATTTACTGTAGGTATAAAACTTAGGGTAAAGTGGGCTTGAAGAGGAACTAAGGTTCTTTAAAGGCATAGATTACTCAAAAAGTGAACTGTTCCTTTAACGTATTGATTGAAGATTGGTGGTTAAGGAGCTATGCTTTACCTCCCGTTCTTCAATCAATTCCCGAGGAGCGATGGACGAAGAAAGAACAAACTTACAAGTGATCCTCTAAAGTAGCTGTGGAAATTCCCGACCACTTCCTGTTCAGAGTAACTATAGCACGCATTATCGGGCATGCACGCTATAGTTACCCTGAACCAGGAATCGCTTGGGACCTGTCACTGCTGTGGTGGATCGTGAGTAAGGTAAGGTTTCTTCATCTGTCGCTCCTGAGGAATTGATTGAAGAACGGGGGGGTAAGGCATAGCTTCTTAACCCCTGGTCTTCAATCAATATGTTATAGGAATAGTTTACTTTTTGAGTGAACTATTCCTTTAAAAAATAGCCCAGGGTCACACCTCTAGGTGCAGCCTGTCAGAAGTGATGGTGGTGTAGATGTTAACACATTCTAGCTTTGTCACCCTTATCTTCTTGCAATGATTGCCACATTCCACAACTCTTGATCTTTTTTACAGCTTTTTTTTTTTTTAAAGTCTGGAAATATTTGCTCTTCTGCTAAAGTTTGGCAGATGTAGATGAACATTTTAGTTTTTTTTTCTGTCTGTAAAAAGATTGAGAAGGTTGGGAGTGGGTACTGATGACATCACTCAGATGTCAGAACTCATTTTAAAGGGAAGTTACAAATTTTTATTTAACCATAACTTGTTTGGAGACTACAGTTCTGTGCTTTTGCTAATTTTACTTATTAGGTTTATATGCAGTTGTTCAATGTTACACAGGTTCCTTATGCACACAAACCTAGGTGGGTGCTGACCTCCTGAAAACTCCCCACTTCCAAGGGAGGTAAATGCAAGCAGTTCTGGATTATTGGAGTCGCACACCTTCGGTGAATTTAAAGTGTTTTATGAAAACAACAAACATCAAAGTACTTTGATGTTTGGTTTTCAATAAAACACTTTAAATTCACCGAAGGTGTGCGACTCCAATAATCCAGAACTGCTTATATGCAGTTGTTCACCTACTGTAGTGAAGGTTAGGGCAGTGTTTATTGTTACATGTCATGGCTATTTGTAAATGTAGAAGATATTAATAAAAAAAATCTCTTGCAAACTACAGAAAATGAAATTGTGCCTGTTTTATTTATTTCTAGTAAATCTGTTGTATTCAGTTAGATCAACTGGACTTAAGGTTTAGTTCTTGAAGACGTTTTGCTAGTCATCCGACTGGCTTTCTCAATTCCAAATGACGTACAAGAATCTGTTGGCAATTAAGCACCCTGGAAAGTTCCAATTAGCATATGACAGCCAGGTGTTAGGGACCTTCTGAATGCAAGGTGTGGATGCATTGAGGCTAAGAGGTGTTATAAAAATTGCCCAGGGTAAGGTGTCAAAACAGCATTGTACATGGCAGACAGTTTGTGTCGAACCCCCCACCTCTATTCAGGCTTGGTTTCTTTATTTTCACATCATCGCCTCCTTGACACCTCTAATGAACCAGTCCTGTTCGTTTGTCAATTTGTTGACATTACAATCTTCAAAGGTATGTCCTTTATCCTTAAGATACAGGTACACGGCTGAGTCCTGGCCTGAGGAATTGGCTCTTCTGTGCTGGGCCATACGTTGGTACAGTTGCTGTATGGTCTCCCCCACATGTTTCGTTATTGGGTCTTTCGTATGTACCAATGGCTGCCTCAGTGTGTTGTTTTGCTTTATAGCTGACAGGGATACGGTGTTCTTCTTAATTTCTCGAAGACCCCTGCTATATATGGGATGACCATGTTCTTTCTTCTGTCTTGCTTTCACTGTTGGTATTCGTGTTCTTTTCTTCTACCCCTTTTGACAAAGGCCCAGTCTGGATATCCACAAGTATTAAGGGCTCTTCTGAGATGTTTAATTTCTTTAGCCTTCACCTCTGTGCTAGTGGGGATGTTCTCTGCTCTGTGTTGCAGGGTTCTGATGACACCCAGCTTGTGATCAAATACTGGTCTGGGGAGAAAACCCTCAAATTTGTATGGCAATATGAAAAGACAGCAAGGAAATTGGGAGACTACAGAAACCACCTGCGCGTTAACCTCTGATGCAGACAACAAAGGCTAGTACCATGCAGCATACGTCTGGATTCCACAGTAAAAGGCATTAGAGACAAACAGATACTGCAAAAGGCTCAAACACATCTCAAACAAACAAGTGCAACAGACACATTTTACAGTTGATGTTTAATGCACAACATCAGTCCACTAGAACAGAACCTGGCCTCTGGTAAAGCACCTGTGGCCATCTGGTAAAGAGTGATGGAGTTCACCAAACAAGCACAGCTTTCTCAGTACTGTAAGGGCAAACAAAGGCAACGGAACAAGTTCTCTATTCTGTCATCCCAGAACACCCCCAAAGGAGATGAACTACCTTAGAGACAAAATTAGGGAATTGTCACTTTATCAAACAAGGAGGAATGGGTGAGTAACTTGTCTAACAGGACCCTGGCCCAGCCAGAAATGGAATTCCTGGCTAAGGTCTCGAACTTTGCCATGACTCCTAAAGCCATTCCTGTGGTGGATATTACAGCAGCTACAGAAGCCTCAATAATAAGGTACCAAAGAATAAGGCAGAACTACTTCGCCATAAGGTATCTGCAACCTTAGCCAGTGATAAACCCCATTCTACTGACAGATAAGGGAAGATACAGTGGTACTCGGACAACCATGCTAAGTTGACCATGCTCCTGGTCGATAACAACAATTATGAGGCTTTAACAAGGGATCCCACCAGCTGCTACTACAACAGCTTCAAAAGCAAAAAGCCATTGATCTAGCAATATATCATCGCCTCTACCCTGATGAGGCACATCCATGTATATGGCCATCTTATGGCCATCGGTTGGAAGTTCTAATCATAACATCCAGAACGCCTAGGATTTTACTAACTAGATTGAAAATATAGTTTGTCCTACGGGAGGCAGCCACCTAGCAACATCTGGTGGGTTAGGCGGCTGCCTCCCGAATCGGCGCTCCTGTGATGAACAGTCACGGCTTCCTGGTCCGTGACGTCATCGCGGGTGCCGAGATCTCGCGAGATCTCGCGGCAATTTAGATTTTTTTAGCGGCGCCATGGAGGAGGACACAGTGAGTGTAATGGCCACAGGTTCAGAGGCCTTTACACCTCAGACTCGCAAGTCACCTCATATACTACCCAGGAAAAGGGTAATTAGGGATGCCTACTCCTCCTCCTCTTCAGAGGAAGAGCCCATATTCAAAAGAGGAAGGGTAACCCCCTCCCACAGGGCTCCCTTACAGAGCAGTAACAGCTCTGAGGAAAATGTCAGCCCTGTTAGACCTTCTGTTAAAGGGAACAGGCACATTAGACAAAATAAAGAAGGTGGAGTTTTTCACCAAATTCACAAACCTGAAAGAAAAAAGGTTTTACCCTCTAGAGCTCGTTTGAGCACAAAATGGCATGGAGGGAAAGAGGCGTTTGCCTCACACAGTTCAACATCGTTTGATGTTTCCCCGCTACACAGTCAAGTAGATTGGGACTGTGAAAATATATCACGCACGTCCGCTTCATCTGAACGTGGCAAGCTGAGCGAATTACAGATGGCCCGTGTAGGTTTAGCGGGAAAAACACCACCATCCAAACTTTTCTCTCAGCGCTGGCCTTTATCAGAGTCTTCTGAGGTTTTTCAATTTGCTCAGCTATCTTTCCGCTCCACACTGGTTAAGGAAGATGAGCTAGTTCTCAGGAACCACATTGGTATCCCTGATGTGCAGGCATTAATAGCGCCTGACATAGACCCAGGCCTCCTGTCTATTTCAGGAGATCCACACAGACCAGTGGATACTTTCGACAATACACTGCATAATATCCAGTTTAAAATAGCAGACGCAGCTGGCCCACTCTTATTCATGCTGTCGAAAGCAGAACAAGAGGGCGATATCGCCATAGACCAATCTATTGAATCGCTGCTATCCTCAAAGACAGCGTTACTTAAGGCCACAAGCAGGGCAGTTCTTATTATTGGTCAGTCATTTAACTATGTATCAAATATCAGAAGGGCTCGTTAGATTGAAAATATAGTTTGTCCTACGGGAGGCAGCCACCTAGCAACAGCTGGTGGGTTAGGCGGCTGCCTCCCGAATCGGCGCTCCTGTGATGAACAGTCACGGCTTCCTGGTCCGTGACGTCATCGCGGGTGCCGAGATCTCGCGAGATCTCGCGGCAATTTAGATTTTTTTAGCGGCGCCATGGAGGAGGACACAGTGAGTGTAATGGCCACAGGTTCAGAGGCCTTTACACCTCAGACTCGCAAGTCACCTCATATACTACCCAGGAAAAGGGTAATTAGGGATGCCTACTCCTCCTCCTCTTCAGAGGAAGAGCCCATATTCAAAAGAGGAAGGGTAACCCCCTCCCACAGGGCTCCCTTACAGAGCAGTAACAGCTCTGAGGAAAATGTCAGCCCTGTTAGACCTTCTGTTAAAGGGAACAGGCACATTAGACAAAATAAAGAAGGTGGAGTTTTTCACCAAATTCACAAACCTGAAAGAAAAAAGGTTTTACCCTCTAGAGCTCGTTTGAGCACAAAATGGCATGGAGGGAAAGAGGCGTTTGCCTCACACAGTTCAACATCGTTTGATGTTTCCCCGCTACACAGTCAAGTAGTTTGGGACTGTGAAAATATATCACGCACGTCAGCGTGGCAAGCTGAGCGAATTACAGATGGCCCGTGTAGGTTTAGCGGGAAAAACACCACCATCCAAACTTTTCTCTCAGCGCTGGCCTTTATCAGAGTCTTCTGAGGTTTTTCAATTTGCTCAGCTATCTTTCCGCTCCACACTGGTTAAGGAAGATGAGCTAGTTCTCAGGAACCACATTGGTATCCCTGATGTGCAGGCATTAATAGCGCCTGACATAGACCCAGGCCTCCTGTCTATTTCAGGAGATCCACACAGACCAGTGGATACTTTCGACAATACACTGCATAATATCCAGTTTAAAATAGCAGACGCAGCTGGCCCACTCTTATTCATGCTGTCGAAAGCAGAACAAGAGGGCGATATCGCCATAGACCAATCTATTGAATCGCTGCTATCCTCAAAGACAGCGTTACTTAAGGCCACAAGCAGGGCAGTTCTTATTATTGGTCAGTCATTTAACTATGTATCAAATATCAGAAGGGCTCGTTAGCTAACAGGTTCAAAAATGTCAGACCTAGCCCCAAAATCATATGAATATCCCAATCTAGGATCCAGCCTGCTTTTTGGTTCAGAGTTTATTCAGGAAGTGAAGGGCAGATACCGTGCCATTGCAGATCTTAAGAGGTCTACTCCTGTCTTCAATAAGCCCTTTCGTCAGGAGGGACGCCTTCCCAGGTCCCAGGGGGCGTTCCGAGAATACTCTCAGGGCCAACCAAGGAGATACAACCCTAGAGTTCAAGGATCAGCTCCTTCAACCTCCTCAAGACACTTCCCCACAGGGAAAAGACGCTTCACAGGTAATTACCCCTTCTTCCTCCCTCCCATTGCCGTCAGTGAGGTTTTACCCAGCATGGGTCGAGATTTGCACAGACCGATGGGTTTTAAGGGTTATAAGACAAGGCTTATCCCTACCACTAATAAGATTCCCTTACCAATTCAAACCCCCAAGGATGTCCACTCACAAAAGCCTAGATACAAATTTATCTCAGGCCTTATCACAAGGGAAGATAGAGTTATCTTCCCCTACAAAAAGGGGTTGGATCAGCCACTTATTCCCCCTGCCCAAACAGGACGGTTCCCTGAGACCTGTCCTAAATGTACAGAACCTGAACCGCTACATAAAACCAAAAAGATTCAGATTGGAAAATCTGTCAGACTTAACCTACCTGTTAGACAGAGATTTCTTTATGTTAAAGATAGATCTGAAAGATGCCTTTCATACAATCTGCATTGCCCCAAACCACAGAAGGTTTCTTCAATTCAGATGGAAAGGTCAAATTTATCAATGGACTGTCATGGTGTTTGGCCTATCAAACGCACCTTACACCTTTTCCAGGCTTCTAAAACCAGTGGTCCAACATTTCAGACAAAAAGCAATATTTTGTCTGATCTACCTAGACGACTTACTCATGTTTCACCCACAAGAGGACACACTTGCCAAACAGAGAGACCTTGTCACTTCGATCTTCGTGAAACTAGGTTTCACGATAAATACAGAGAAATCAATTCTACAGCCCACAAGATCACTAATATTTCTGGGTTTCTCCATAGATACACATCATTTTACCCTACAGATTCCTCAGGTGAAATGGGTATCCTTACAAACCCTCATACAATCCACCCTAGCACACCGATCCGTGTCCTTACGGATGTTGGCAAAAATCATAGGGAAAATAATAGCTCTTTCCCCAGGTTCAGAGGAGGCTCCCCTATATTGCAGAATGTCACAGATATTCCTGGGAGATTGCCTGAGGAACCATACCTCTTGGTCCCAAAAGGTGTCACTACCACCAGAGGTCACAGGGGAACTCCTACAGATTATATCAATACGACATCTTCGTCCTCGACCATTCAGACCGATTCCCCCAGATCTGATTATCACGACCGATGCCTCCCGAAAGGGATGGGGGGCTTTCACCCCCCAGAAAGCGATCAGAGGTCGATGGTCTTATCAGGAGGAAAAACTCCATATAAACCTCTTGGAACTGAGAGCGATAAAACTAGCACTTCAGACTCTAGTGACAGAGGAGCTCTCTGGCAAACACATATTAGTACAATCAGACAACAGAACAGCGGTGTCATATATCAACAGAATAGGGGGCACCAAATCCATTCGACTATGCCTAGAAACACTAGAAATATGGAAGAGGATTCTCTCCTTCCAGAATCGTCTGACAGCATATTACGTACCCGGACACACAAACGAATTAGCAGACGCCCTCTCAAGACACACTCTATCTCTGTCAATTCTATGTCTCAAACCTCACCTCTTTGCTCAAATAGAACAGAGGTTCGGCAAGAGACAAATAGACCTATTTGCCTCAGAGACATCGGCACAAACACAGAAGTTTGTATCGAGGGTATGGTCCAACAGAACGTGGAAAGTGGATGCGTTATCCTTTCCATGGACGAACCTCCCACGACTGTATGCATTTCCACCACCCACACTGATGCCACAGGTCCTTTTCAAGATCAGAACGGAGTTGATACAGGACTTGGTACTAGTGTACCCAGTTTGGCCGTCCAAACCGTGGTTCCCTACGATCCACAGACACATAGTGGGAGAGAAACTGCCTCTGGGGCTGACAGTGGGATGTTTCCAAGGGTCACAGGACCTACTATCCAAACTCCCACAGTTAATGTGGATTGCAGCTTAAATAGTTTGTTCTGCTTCCAACAGCTCTCCCTCGCAGCCAACAGCCTCATAGACTGTTCGCTTTGCCCCAGAACGATCACTCGTTATAAAAACCTAATTGCTGAATACTTACACTGGTTTAAGGACAAAGAAACTCAATTTGAGCAGCCTAGAGCTTTATGGGGGGCATTGGAATTTATCACTATAAAATTCCATTCAGGAATAGCCACCTCCACTTTAAAATCATATGGTTCTGCGTTGAACCTATTGATCCCAGACTTAACAATTCACCCTTTATACATTAGAATAATCAGGGGAGCAGTGAGGTCTCGCCCTCCAGTACCCAGGTACGAATCCACTTGGGACATTCACTTACTGTTAAACTTCTTAGCAAAATGGGAAATTAATTCTTTATCCCTACGGGACACAGGGATAAAGCTGGCATGCTTAATAGCTCTAGCCCTTGCAGACAGATCTTCAGAGTTAACACTAATCCACATATCAGAACCATGGATGTCGGCGACCCCTGAGGGCATTCACATAATACTTAAAGGTAGAACAAAAACCTCACACATTGCCCCAAATTTAGTAGAGCTTGATTTTCTAGAAGACAAAATAGACGGTTCTCTCTGTATAGTGTCACATTTAAGAAAGTATTTACAACTCTCCTCCGAATACAGAGGAGACATTACACAACTGTTTATAACATCCAGACTCCCATTTAGACCAGTCTCATCCAATACTATAAGGGGATGGATATTACAAGCTATGACGTCATCAGGAGTTGATACTTCTCAATTTAGGCCCCATTCCCTGAGGAGTGCGGCTTGTACTAAGGCAGCTTCCAAGGGAGTAGCCTTAGCAGTAATCCTAAAAGCAGCCAGATGGTCTTCCGACAGAACGTTCATAAAACACTACTGGCGTCCTTCAGAATCAGAAAGAATTGAATTCTCCAGAGCAACCACAAGGTGTGTGCTACTCTACCCACCAGCTGTTGCTAGGTGGCTGCCTCCCGTAGGACAAAACAGAGTTTGCAGGAATCTATGATCTGCAAACTACATTTGTCCTAGGGAATAAGGCAGCCACCTAGCAACAGCGCCCAACCCTCCCACCCTAAAATATTTCTGCCCTAGTGTTGCTACTTAATGCAGAATTCTAATATTCATGTTAATTGCTGACATTAACTCAGTTTAAATTCATTTCACAGGAGGTGCGAAACTCCAAAGGAAACAGCAACCACTACTCCAGCAAGAGGCTAAAAAATAATTCCTTCTCACAACACCGACTATAGAGGTCCTCAACTTCCCCCCTTTTCTGCATGTGTTAATGCTACTGTTTCGGATTAACAATGTCTGTAATCCAGTTTTCCAGTTCTTCAAAAAAAAAAAAAAAAAAAAATTTAATTATTAATAAACTTATGTCAAAGTTACTCACTCTCTGTCTTCATTTATATCTAAATAAATAAAGGTAAAATTGTCCTAGGATTTAAGGCAGTCATCCGCTTCCCTAAAAAAATCTAAATTGCCGCGAGATCTCGCGAGATCTCGGCACCCGCTCACGGACCAGGAAGCCGTGACTGTTCATCACAGGAGCGGCGATTCGGGAGGCAGCCGCCTAACCCCCATGTTGCTAGGTGGCTGCCTTATTCCCTAGGACAAATGTAGTTTGCAGATCATAGATTCCTGCAAACTCTGTTATTCAGTGCAGAAGAAACTATTGTGTCCTATGATGTGACATCTCTTCACCTGTATACCCACCAAGGAGGCTGTTGAAATGGTGAGAAAACGGCTCAGCCAAGACAGCAACCTTACCAGCAGAACAAACATAATACTGGACTTATGCCTGAATACCACCTATTTCAAATATAGGGATACGTTCTATAAGCAAAAACATGGATGTGCTATGGGATCTCGAATTTTACCCAGCGTAGCACAGCCCCCAGCCACTGGTTCAGATACATGGATGACACCTGCGTTAAAATCTACCAGAAGGAAGTACAAGCCTTCACAGAACCCATCAATGCCATAGACCAAAACATCAAATTTACAAGGGAAGAGATACAAAACAACACACTGGCTTTCTTGGACTGCTTGGTAGAAGTCAGGGAAAATGGTAAACTGAAAGTAGAGGTTTACAGAAAACCAACACACAGATCTGTATTTGATGTTTGACTCCCACCACCCTTTAGATCACAAGCTGGGTGTCATCAGAGCCCTGCAACACAGAGCAGAGAACATCCCCACTAGCACAGAGGCAAAGGCTAAAGAAATGAAACATCTCAGAGGAGCCCTTAAAACTTGTGGATATCCAGACTGGGCCTTTGTCAAAAAGGTAGATGGAAAGAAAATAACAGGTATACCAACAGTGAAGGGGGAAAGCAAGACAGAAGAAAGAACATGGTCATCCCATCCTACTTAACGAGAAATTAAGCAGAATTTTGAAAAGAACACCATATTCCTGTCTGCTACAAACCAAACAACACACTA
This sequence comes from Hymenochirus boettgeri, assembly GCA_019447015.1. NCBI lineage: Eukaryota > Metazoa > Chordata > Amphibia > Anura > Pipidae > Hymenochirus > Hymenochirus boettgeri. Next base: position 241,002,611 of record CM033471.1, on the reverse strand, counting down.
AGGCAGCAATTGGTACATCCCAATACCAAAACAGAAGAAATCATATACGCAGTGCAGTGCAGCAAAGAGTGCTCTGATTTGTATGTGGGGGAGACCAAACAGCAACTGCACCAACGTATGGTCCAGCACCGAAGAGCCAATTCCTTATATTAAGGATAAAGTACATACCTTTGAAGATTGTAATGCCAACATCTTGCCAACAAATGAACATGACTGTTTCAAGAGAGGTGTTAGGCTGAGGCCACACTGCAACGCACAAAATCGCGAGTGTAATCGCACGCGATTGTGTGCGCTTTTCTTGTGCGTTCGCGTTTTCGCCTTTTCGCATTATGGAAACGCTGCGTTAACGCACCAAAAATGGTGAACGCATGCGTTACCAAAACACGAACGGACGCGCAATCGCATGCGCATCGGAAATCGTGTGAATTTTTGCGTTCCCGCAATTTCCATTTTAGCGAAAATCGCAGGCGCAAACACGAGCGCGAAACGCGCGAAAAACGCGCTAGTGTGGCCTAGCCCTCAAGGGGGCAATTTATGTGAAAATAAATAAACCAAGCCTGAATAGAGATTTTGACATCTTACCCTGAGCAGTTTTGATAACACCTCTAAGCCTTGCATTCATAAGGTCCCTAACACTTGGCTGTCATATGCTAATTGGGATTTTCCAGGGTACATAATTGCCAACACATATTTATACAAGTCATTCTGAATTTAGAAAGCCAGTTGGATGACTAGCCAAATCTCTTCAAGAACTAAACTTTAAGTCCAGTTGATCTAACTGAATACAACAGATATACCATGACCTGGATGAATAAGAACCTTCACAAGCATGAAGTAAAATTATATTTAAAAAGGTAGTTTTCTGTATGATCTAATAACAGGGAGCTGTAGTTTGAACAGCTAATGGCTAAAAAGAAGTTAAACTCATGATTCCCGATGTAATATCAGGTTAGGGTGGGTATTATTAGTACTTTGTGGGGCCTGCGCCATTTCTATTAACTGAGACAGACACCCAAAGCAAAATCCCTGTGTGTTAATTTTTGTTACCTTGGTGCTCCTTACATTAACAATGTGGTATGGCCTCAGCTGCAGTCTCAGTCAAACCAGCAGGTCATTGTCCAGGTGGGTATTAAAAAGCAATACAAGCTTCCGGGTTCAATCAGTGCAGTGAAAGCTCAGCGCAGGAATGCATGCAGTACATCTTTCCCTGCCCTAAATGGACACACCCCCTGGGTAGACTTGCTAGTCATTGGCTGCGGGTCTACCTAGAAGAGAGGAAATTAAGGACATTGATGTTTAAAACTGCATAGCTGTTATAATAAACATTTCATTGGTGTGAGGTTCTTTTTCTGTTTCCTACCTGTACCTTTAAACACCTTTCCACACTCTGCTTTCCCCAAATGGGCTCTCCAGAGGTCTTCTTTGTAGAGAAGATTTTTGTTATTTTATTTACATCTATAAATAGAAAAGTCAATGTATGTATGTGTGTATGTTTGTACGTATGTATGTTCCAGAAAAACTTCCAAACGACTGGGACTTTTTCCTGAGACCTGATATACTTATGTTTAAGGAGATGGAAAAAAGCATAGGCTACTTTACAACTTTTAAAAATGCCTCCTAATTTTAAGTTAATTAACCAGTGTGCTGCCATCTGTTGGTGAGTCAAGGGAATCATGTTAATAACACACCTTCCAAATGTCATAGATTGTTCAGGGCAGTACAATGCTTTACTTCATTTTGTTCTGTTGTTGCAGAGCTCTGCCCCCTCTCGCCCCTCGTAGGTCTTCTGTGCTGTGATCCTCCATAGCAGAGCAGGAGAAAGTAACTAAGTTATACTGAACCCATTTCTGCTTGTGAGAGTCCATGGGGGGGGACATTGTTACCCTCTGTCTCACTGCTGTATACAGCTACTGACAGTGACTGATAAACTTCCTGTATGGGGCTGCTGGTGCCAGAACCTAAATAGCAGTGATGGAAAACCTTGTAAATTCCGATGTTTAACTACAACTCCCAGCATGCCTTGGCTGCATTCTGCTACCAAGGCATGCAGGGATTAGTAGTTTCCAAAACATGGTCTTTAAAATGGGTGCGGCCTCGTGCTTTTATATGGCCACAGAACTCCTCATGACTTCTAATATCCATATAATTTACAGTAGGGGGTGCATTATCTACTATATAATACACAAGTCTCTGTATTTTCAATGGAGAGCTGCAGTGGCGAGAATCCTTATTAGAATCACTCAGTGATGTCACTGAGTGATTAGTTCAATTATTAGTGCCACTGCAGCTCTCCATTCCTAATATAACATAAAAATCATTGTCCTACCTCTTATCCAGCCACCCCGGAATCGAACATTTCACAAAATCAATGTCCACAAAGAGCTGGACAGGAACGGATCAGCCGTGCATACACGGCACAGAACAGCCTGGCGCGCATGCGCATTACCGTCCATTACGGCACATGAGGAAATCAATACCAAAGTAATAGCCGGGCGCGCACACGCATTATGCAAACAAAAAAGAGGTGCAAACAAAACAGAATAAACCAAAATTAACAAACGGGTAAACATAAAGCCTATAAAACAAAAACAAGTGGAATAAACCTAAAACAAACACCTGATTCTGACTAAATTACTATTAACATTAGAACAATGAATGTTTAAACATTTATCTAAGATAAAGATTTTAAATAATAGTTAAAATGTTAAACAATGTTTTTTAAATGTTATGTATAAAAAAGAAAATAACATAACATGCAACTAAACAAACTTTGAAAAAAAAAAGTTAAATAAATTCTTTTCACCAGCTATTATCACTGTACTTATTTAAAATAAAAACTTGTGTATTATAAGAAATAATTCGCCCCTTACAGTGTAATATAAGGCTATTATGCCACCTCGGAGTTCCCTGACCTACAGCCTCGTGCTTTTATATGGTCAGGGAACTCCTCTGTGGCATAATAGCCTTATATTACACTGTAAGGGGCGCATTATCGTTTATATAATACATAAGGCTAGGCGTTTTCAATGGGGAGGTGCAGTGGCGAGAATCTATATAACAGTCACTCAGTGATGTCACTTAGTGACTACCCTTATTCCACTGCCCCTCCCACTGTCCCTCTCCCTGTATTAGTCATTTATATAGGAATCCCTGTTTATTATTGACAGACAATGTCCGGTCCTTCTTTCTCTTTCAATAGGAATGGTTATTAACTATTTATACACTAAACAGGGATTCCTATATAAATGACTAATACAGGGAGGAGGAGAGACATTGGAAGGGTAGGGGGAGAGTGTCTGTGCTGGGGGGTTTTTGGCTTTTTTTTTTGTTGGGGGTCTGTGGAGAAGATCTCCCCTTGCGAGAAACGGAGGGTATCGCCTGGGACATAAGGGACCAAGAGAGAAGATAAGTAGGGAGGTGCAGTAGAGCGAAGGGATTTAAAGGTTAAAAGCAGGGTATTGAATATAATTCTTTGTTTGATGGGAAGCCACCCTATGGACTGAAGTATCGGGGTTGTGGGTTCTCTTTTGGAGGAGAGCGAGATGATCCGAGCTGCTGAGTTTAAGATAGACTGGAGAGGAGAGAGATGAGAGGCCGGGAGTCCAAGTAGTAGAATGTTACAGTAGTCAAGACGGGAGATCATAAGGGCATGGATGAGCATTTTAGCAGTGGAGCGAGAGAAAAGGGCGGATCTTGGCGGATCAGTGAGTTTGAATGGGTCAGGTTTGATTATAAAGAGTGTGTTGAATTTTGGATACAGGTCAGATCTTTACAAAAACCGGGCAACGCCGGGTAGTCTGCTAATCCTGATTATAAATCTGTCTGGTCTATCTAGCCCTTTGGCAATACCAACAGCATTTCCTAAAAAGGGCAAAAACAGGTGCTTCCGTTAAAACTCTAATATAAAGCTAGCCATACATGGGTCGACCTATGTTCGATCATCTTGCATTTCAATACACTTGTTAGATGAAACTATCCACAGTTCATCAAAAATCACAGAATGACACTTGGAAACTGAGATTCGATTCTCTATGTTTGAAGTGCAGAGGAATTTTAATATGATGTTTCTCAAAAACCTGTCAGATGCTTGTACAATCAAGTGAAACCTTCCAGTCTGATAGATCAAGGTTTGATCCATTCTGCACTTGATATTGATTAATTCTAGTTTATTTAATGCATAAAACGAAATGAAGCAATAGAGTAATAATCTGCACTCTGGCATAAAAGTAAATGTGGCGAACTTAGCTTTTGCTAAGGCTTCTGATACTGTGCTGTATAGGGATTTGCCTTCAGAAACACATTTGTGTATTTGAAGCACAAAACAGTTGATAAAGGATGGAAAAATATCGACCTTTGCAAAGATAAAAACTCTAATTATGGATATTAAATAGCCTTATCCAAAAGTTAATAGTTTTTGTTCTCCTTTAAATATAAATATATGATAGTTCACACATTATGGCCAGGGGCGTAACTACCAGGGGAGCAACTGCAGGGGGGGACAATTTTTTAATTTTTCTTATGACAGACATAGCCTCTTTTTCCCCAGAAAACCACTGTGGATGAAGCATCACAGTTTTTCTGGGGGCCCCAGTGATTCCTAGTTAGATCACTGATTGTGGCTGATCTAAGTAAGTTGCTCCAGATTAATATGACAGGCAAACTATTGTGCATCTTTTTCTTAAATTCTATTTCCAATGCATGAGGTAACCCCATGCTTCTAGTTAGAAATGTATTAACAGTGTTTAACCAATTTTTTATTAATATGGCCATATAGTTTCTGCCCTCTAAACTCAACCTATGACAATGTTGGGCATCATTTACCAGTCACTGTGGGCATCTAATACCAGTCACTGTGGGCATCTAATACCAGTCACTGTGGGCATCATTTACCAGGCATGTGTATAAGGCCCCTCCTACTTCTGGACAAGCCACACCCCACTTGCGGACAAAGCATCACCCACTTTAAATTATAAAACCACACCCCTTATGGCGGTGTGATGAGGCATCTTTTGGAATTTTTTTTCAGGTGCCAAAAAGTCTAGAGACAACCCTGATGTGAAGTACCTACAGTCATTCCAATGGCGATTGACATAATGTTCAAAAGTCAATAGCAAATAAATAGTTAAGGCAGACAGGCAGGGGTAGCACAAAAACCTGGCACCCTGGGGGTGTATGGGGGGTAATTGACACCCACCCCTGCAACCACAGGTGCCACTAGGAAGGTGCCTACTGAGAAATCCAGACCTGAAGACAGGTTTGTCTGGTTGATGCACCAATGCTTCAGTCTAATATAAGGGCAATGTAAGGCCAGAATAAAGCACTGAATTAGTCTACTAAAAATCTTGTTGCTGTGCAGCAGGTTTGTTGAACAGGTTTTAGCCCAGATATTACAGGAAAAAAGGAAACTGAGGGTTCCACTCCAGATAATAAGTAAATGTATTGTGAACCACACATCACACGTCACAACATTTCGGGGGGATACCCCCTTCTTCAGGTATCCCCCCGAAACGTTGTGACGTGTGATGTGTAGTTCACAATAAATTTACTTATTATCTGGAGTGCGATGCTCAGTTTCCTTTTTTCCTGTGATGCTGCTGGTTCCCAAGGGAAGAACCCACGAGGTGTCTGCACCCACAGTTGGATAGAGTGCACCTCCACTATCGTTTACCTGTTTAGCCCAGATATTCCCTATAATTATACATAGGGTTGCCACCTCTGCCCTTTGTGGGTACACACATTAGGGATATAGGGACAGTTCCATCAGTACTGATGGGATTGACCTTAAATAGCTAATGTGTGTACGGCTAATCGTGTGTATGGCTAATTGTTCCCAGAAAAAAAATGTCCCTTATTTGTGGCAGCTCGACTGCTATCGTAGGGAGTATGGCAGTCATTAACAATCTCTGTATACTTTATATATACTTTATATAGGGAGAACGATATGGCTGGATACCAAGAGCAGTTGTAGGTCTGGGTAAAACTCCCTATATGCGTCCTTTAGAAATGTGCTGTGGCTGTTGTTCTTTAATTGGTCAGCAGAGAGCAGCATCACCTTAATTTGAAGTACAGTACATCAGCGTTTTAAATAATAAATGAAAGAAAAGAGCTAGAAAAATTCAAGTTTATTAAAACCACCTGACCTCAAAAAAGTTAAAACCAGAGGCTCGCATCTCACAGTTAAGGGAAATTATAGACTTTTCCCCACCTCCTTTAAATAAACCCAATTAAAGTACCCTGGGTGAGGACCTAAAATGCTAGTTCACCAGTGGGTTTACCTCATATCTGCTGCACGAAGCATTAAAGAGACCTGGCACTGCAGTTACTGCCCATTATCATGTCTTAGTGATTTCAGGCATGTTCAGTGTCTTCCAATTAGCTACTTTGTATCTCCTTGGGATAAATAGAAATTAAAATAACAGTAGTGAAAGATTTTATTGATTACAATATCTCTTTGGTTAGGAATTCCAACAAGTATATATAATATTGTATCAGTAAGTCAGCTGAATATCCCCTTTCTTAATATTTGATACATTGCTATAAACAAGTGAAATTTTGTTTCATTCACAATGCACTGTAAAAGAGAACAACTTCATCCCTTCACTCTTATAGCCAACAGGCTTTCCTTTAAAGGGCAAGTCCAGCCTTAAAATGTCTGCCTATTTCTGAGCATGCCCAGGCTCAGTCCAGGCTCAGTACAGGTTTCTAAATTGCTCAGTTTCCATAAGGCACCCAGAAGCATAGCAGACATACAGTAATGAATTCATAGGGCAAACTTTGATATATCAACATATTTTAAAGAGGCCGTTCTTTCTAAAAGATGTTCTAGATGAGGGTGGAGTTGTCCTTTAAATCCCTTCTTTGATTGGGCATCTCAAACTTTGCTCCAAGAAATAGTAACCAATCATATTCAAATAATGAATAATTGTGTGTTTGGCCTTTGAAGAATGTTGATTTCTTAAGGAATCGTTATAAAAGTCTTTAAATCGTTCCTGCAAATATCTTTCCAAACTACTAGCCTCAATCCGTCCAAGGAAAAAACTATCAGTCTTGTTAGAGGTGTTTAATATATTTTTCCTGAAAGGGTTTGATGTGTCATTTGCAAGATCTTCTCCTGGGCTTCCATGTCTGGCCTACATTTCAAAGTGAGATCTATTTCTAGGCTACTTTTAATTTATCACGCAGAAATGTATGTAACCATTGGATCCCACTTGTCAACAGGAGTCACCACGGAATAATAATGAAACAGCTGTCCTATTACCACACATGACAGACCATTCGCACTGAAACTGGCTTGTAGGGCATGGTTCAAACCATGAAGGGATAGCCTCTTGTTTTTACGTTGACAACATACACTATCAGAACTGACAGAACAAAATGGTCAAGTAAGATCAATGGCTTAAAACGTCAAGGACAACTTGCTTAACCAAGTGATGAATCAACAGCAGCGCACGGAGGAAATCTAGGTCTCAACAAGTCTCACTGGATTTAGAATCTGCTAATTATTTTTTCCCCCAAACCTTATTGCTGTATGTCTACTCTCCAAAGAATTCATTAAGTTCTGTAAAACTGCATCTGATAACCAGCTTATCAGAATAAATTTGTCTTCAGGCTCAGTCCACCTATGAGCTTGCCGCCAGAATTATATTTCCTGCAAACTTTAATCTAGGAGATGTAGCTCAACTGGCGAGGCAAATGTTAACTTTCTTTGCTCAGATGTAACCTTGTCATGTCTGTATTGTTTTGTATAATTAATTAAAGGGCTGTGTCAAATGTAGACCTACATGAGAAATTTGTATAACGCTTGCGGGAACGGCTATATGAATTTCATCAGAATGAATGAAATCACAATGAGAAGAATGCTTATCAATGGGGGTGGACTTGTTATTTCCAACATTAGAATGTGTATCTAGACACATTGGTTATCAGGCTCCTGGGAATTGCCTATCTCAGCATTAGATAATAAATAACCAGATCATTAGGAAAATGAGTGAAGTGAATTAATGTTAAGCTGATGAAAAAAGAGGATTAGAGATGTATTAAAGAAGAGGGGTGCATATCGTTCTGCAATTACACATTACCACTTATACACACGGAGTCAATGGTAAGCTTATTTTTCTCCTGCCTTGAGGTCCAGAAGTTAGGGATCTGCTAGAAGAGTGTACTCCCATAAGCAGTGCATTGATTTGCTTACTGGCCCAGGGGAAGGGGCAGGGCAGGGCAGACGTTGACTGAGGAGAAGGACTTTAAAAGTAATCTCCCCCATATTCTTCTCTAGTTCCAGTGGTGTAGAATTTTAGGTTTTCACCTAGAGGTGGCCATAAATATGAACCATAATGGATAAATCCGTTGGGGAATGACGGGGTTTACCTATTATCGTTAGTGTGTAGGGGCTGTTCCCAACTGATCGGAGTGCTGACGAATGCCTGTAGTCAAATTTTTGCATATGGGGATCAGTAGGGTCCGTGTGTGCTGTTCCCACAGATGTGTGCCGACAGATATGTGTATGTGTATGGCCAGCTTTAGGCACTTTAGAAAGGAAGAGCCAAGGAGGGTTGAATTTTCACAAAATTTGCTGTTAATCTGTAGCAAGCAATTAGAAGCTAGCTATACTGGTCTATTGCAGTTAGGATACATCTGGCTGGTTGGATACATGTGGCCCTAATACATAGGGCAATATTTACAAAATCAACAAAAGTATGATTGTTAAAGGCACGGTGTCGCAAAAAGGTGATCATAATTTCTGTTTTACTGATCAAGGTCATACAATTAAAATTACACAATTACAATTACGGTCATACTTTTACGCTCGCCTATTTGAAACCATAGTGGAAATGTACTATAGCATCATAAGGCCGTACGGTTGTTAATGTACTGCATACTTTTCACAGGTTTTTAAATTCTGCCCATATTCCTAAATGTGTTATAGGCAGGGTCTGTCATGGGTAAGATTTGTATTCAGGTAAGTTCAAGTCAACGAGAAATGTACTTTTAACTAGTAGAGAAAAGATTTCATCCACACTGAATTATTCATTATTACACATACCTCGGTATTCCACATAATGTGTTCATTTTTGAAAAAATACAATTGATTTTAATTCCTTTGCTATACTTTGCTGGGGTCAGTAGTAAGCTGCCATTTCAGGTTCTGTAACGGTCCCAGGATGCACCACTTCATCATTATGGTCTTAAAGGGAATGTCCACCCCCAAAATTATAATTTAACCCACTACTGCCCCCACTGTGTAGTGTAGAAAAATCTTTACCTTACATCCCAGATCCACATAGTTGTCCTGTAATGTCCCTCCAAATCCAGAAAACTGGCCACCAGGAGCCTAGCAGAGGGGGAAATTGTTTCCGCCTCTGAGGTTTCTTCTGAGAGGTTTGTGGCATGCTCTGAGAAGCCCTCCTCCTCTTCCTCCCGTTTTGGTATCCCTCCACCTAGCATTAAACCCTTTTAATATGTAGTAGGGCTTGCTCCCCCAGCCCCAACCGCATTAATCTTATTTGCAGAAACTTCCCCGATCTTTACTTACCTTCCCTCTATCCTCCGCTGTTCTGAACTGCCAGCAGCCACGTCCATGATTGGCTGCCTCTCAGCCAATCACAGACGCGGCTGCAGTTCCATGCAAGCAGAGGACCAGGCAGTGTGGCGGAGGATAGAGGGAAGTTAAGTAAAGATCAGGGGAGTTTCTGCAAATAAGAATAATGTGGTTGGGGCAGGGGGAGCAAGCCCTATCACATATTAAAAGTTTATTTGAAGGGTGGACATGCCCTTTAACAGTAATTTCTACTTGTTGGCTGTTATATGGGTCAAACATGCTCAGATCTCAAGGACTGATAATGGTCACTATTAGGGGTTCTGCAAAAAAAAAAAAAAAAAGAACTTTGGAAGCATTTATTTATACACAGGGAAATCGCTGACATTATTGTCATTGAAACTACAAAAAAAAAAAAATCTTTAAAGCATTTGTATTTGTGCTGAACTTCCCCTTTAAGTCAGATCTTTGCCTTTCAAGAAACCAACCCAGATGAGATGTTTCAGCTATGCTGACTGCCAGCTAGATAAAGGAAAACACGTGCATTATCAAAGGACACTCTTATGTATGAAAATGCTTCTTTGATCACCACTGTAGGACTCACAGGTTAGAAAAGTAAAAAGTGATTTACATGTAACGTCTAACTACTTCTCATTATCACAGCCATTCCCTTTCTTTCTTTCTTCTTCTTTGCAGTCATGTCATTGGGATTCTGAAATGTAGTTCTTACTTTACATTCTATCATTCTATTTCATTTTGTCATGTATTAAATCACAGAGCACTGGGATGTTTTGGATGTGTTTGTGTGTGGGAAATGTTACTAGATGACTGCAAAATGAATCTCTAAGAAAATGGAATTTTCTATATTTTTAGCCACAGGGATTTTTTCCCCCCAGTAAGATTTGTTTTGTAGCATGACAAGAAGTTATAAGAAGACACAAGAGATCCAACCAATCCCTGATAAGATTGTCCCTTGGAAATTGGTTGGTTGCGCTATCGGCCATGTTTACTGACACCACATGCTAAATAAGAGGTGGGTACACAAATTCCAGATAAAGGGCCAATCCCGTCGGTACCAACCGGATTGGCACTTTATAAAGTGTGTGCGACCGACGGCCAACGAAGGTTCCGTGTCGGCATCTGCAACATTTCCCTCAGTCTCGTTAAAGGACAATTGTACTCACCTTCCCTCCACTCCTCTTCTTTGGTCAGTACCTTTTACCCAGGGTGAGGACCTGAACCGCTAGGTCCTCACCCCTGGGTTCACGTAACTTGCAGCATAGCCTTACTGACATGCTGCTCTGGTAGGCTCCGCCCCCTCCTCTCCTTGCATGACAAGGCCAATAGGAAGGCACGCTCCTATTGCCTTTCTATTGGCCTCGACACTGATAGGCTTGTTCAAATGGCGCGACGCAACTTCCTTTAATAGTGCCGCCTACTATACCTTAAGGGGACGGAACAACCACTAAAGGAATAGCCGCTCACAATATATTAAAATAGTTTAAAAACAATATAACCATATTACAAAATACAGGGAGATTCAATGAAAGTTCTTATCGTTAAAAATGGTGCTAATTTTGCCCCAACCAATCAGATCTTATTTAACATTTGAAAGCTAACATCTGATTGGTTGGGGCAAAATTAGCGCCATTTTTAACGATAATAACTTTTATTGAATCTCCCTGATAATATAGAATACAAAATACTCTTAATCCCAATGATATTCATTCATTATAGATAAAGATCAATCAATATAAGACTAAAAAGAAGATATAGTTAATCACATATATGAATAGATAAACATAATCAACCTGTATAGCACATGATGTCACACCTGGAATTCAATCCTAAAGGGGCCGTGTATCTAAAATAAAGATCCACTTCACCTGAGCTTTTAAGAGGAGATGTGTCCTATTTCTTTTTCTTGTATCCGGATAAATGCACTGAATACCCTGTACCTGGAGAAATGAGCTATTACTCCATAACATTCACCATTCCAGGCGGTCCCAGTTTGTTTGCGACTTAGCACTTACCTGGTGTTTTGACACATAGACTTACCCCCGGTTAAGACGGTTACACCGGTTATTCTCGAAAACTAGTGAGAACTAATTTCTCACCCAGGTACCCCCTGGTGGGTTAGGTTACTAGGATTAGTAAAGTATTTTTGGTTTTTTTTGTTTTTTTAGGTAAAGATTTATATATTTACCAGTTATGCTGTTAAAGATGTTTGTTAGAAATTGTATTATGCCGTACCTGTTATTGAAAATTTGGAAACAAAGACTGATGGATATTTCTGTTCTGTTCGCTTTCTTACATACAACTATGAGTTATATAGATGAGACCGATTTGGGGACTAGGGGGTCCGGAGCGCCTGGACCATCCACGCAACACCTCTTGAGCACAGACCCAGTATTGGAGTCCATCTTTATGACGCTCCAATATAGCGAGAGATCCGCAGCCTCAAAAGATGTATCACACCACAGTGAGTAACCATACACATATTCTTATACACAATGTTAAGGGCCTCAACGTAAAATAGCACAACAATATTATAAGAAAATGAACCCTGATGTCATCATGCTGCAGGAGACCCACTTTTGCAGAGAACCTAAATATTGGGATAAAAATTGGGCATATCAGGCTTTTGCATCAGCAACAATGAAAAAAAGAGGTGTAGGTATTTTGATTGGCAGGGGTTTGGCTTTTGTAGAGGAATCGTGTTTAGGGATAGTCAGGGGAGGTATATTATTCTTAATGGATATATTATATATATCTATTATATATATATATGCCCCAAATCAGAACCAAAAATGTTTCTATCAGGAGCTCAGCAACAAAATTAAGATACATGCCTTTGACTTTAATGTGACAATTAGCCAAACGCTAGATAGATCCTCTTCCCCTTGCACTTCTAATAAACATCTAAAAAACAGCAATATAGTAGATGCAAGGAGATTATCCCACCCGCAATCAAAGGAATATACATTTTTCTCTCCACCGCACTCTATTTTCACCAGAATTAATTATATATATGTGTTACCATTTCTACTCTCAAAAATAGCAGAAATGACTATTTCTGAGATTTCGTGGTCAGATCACGCTTATGTTAAATTGTCTTTATCAGATTTAAGAGCCAACAGACCCACTCCCACATGGTGGCTTAACGAATCACTAGTGACTAACCCACTCATAGCTAAAGAGATTGACCAAGCAATAAGGAATATTTTGAAATAAATAATTCCTCCGTCACCTCCTCAACTTCATTGCAGCTCACAAAGTTGTGATCAGGGGCAAATTGATACAGATAGCAGCCAGATCCAAAAAACAGCGAGAGTCCAAGATACAAAAGCTACTTCATGATATACACAAATGGGAAAAAACACTGAGCCAAACATTTTCAGACCAAATGGCACAATATATTATTTCACTAAAAAAGGAGTTGAGTACTCCGTTAACAGCACGGGCAGAGAAAGCTCTACGGTTCACTAATCAAAAGTTTTACTGCAAATGTAATAAGCCAGACACCATGCTAGCAAACAAATTAAATCAGCGACTCACTCAGAACAGATTTTTATCTCTAAGAGACACAAAGGACAAGCTAATTTACAATCAATATAAAAAAAGAGCCCAATTTGCTCAATTTTACCAGCAACTGCACAATGGCACAACAACAGATAAAGCTAAAATCACACCCCAACATATGATGGATTTTTTACATGATCTTAATCTACCCTCTTTAACTTCAGACCAATTTAACTCACTTCAAAACCCATTAACAGAAATGGAGCTAGAGGACACATTAAAGGAAAATCTCCAGGTCCGGAGGCCTTCAGATCGTTGTATTTCAAATCCTTCCAAACCCCATTGGCTCCGCACTTTTTAAATATGGCCAACCAAATTCTCAAAGGTAACGAACAGATAGAGATACTACCCAAGTCACCAACTACAGACCAATATCTCTAATCAACATAGATATAAAGATATTTTCTAAAATGTTAGCCAATAGACTGAAGAATATGCTCCCAAATTTAGTCCATTATGATTAAATGGGTTTAGACGTTGTCTTTAGACATTGAAAAGGCCTTTTGATAGGGTTGACTGGGCATATCTCAAACAGGTTTTGTATAAATTTGGCTTCCTACAACAGCGACCCTTAGTCTATATTCCAATCCGATAGCTAGGGTACATGGGGATTCCATCACAACAAATCTATATTAAAAATGGGACAAGACAGGGCTGCCCAATGTCTCCACTCCTGTTTGCTCTATGTATGGAACACTTAGCAGAAGCGATACGGTCCTCCCAGGATATACATGGTATAAAGGTGGGCAATTTGGAATCCAAAATTTCATTGTTTGCAGACAACACCTTACTCAGTTTAACTCAGCCTTTAACCTCACTCCCATGTTTATACAAAATTATAGAGAAATTTGGCCTTATATTAGGATTTAAATTGAACAACACAAAAACTGTAGCTTTTCTGGTTAATATCTCAGAACTTCTAAGCACTTCCCTGAAATCACACTTTCATTTTAAATGGTCAACATCTACTTTTAAATATTTGGGGGTAAATGTAAGTTACGACTCGAAAACAGTATTTTTGCATAATTACACTCCTATGATCAATAAACTGACCAACTCACACTTACACACTTACTTGGACATCCTTCCCTCTATCTCTCTTGGGTAGAATAAACGCAGTGAAGATGAACATCCTCCCTAAAATTCTTTACCTATTTAGAGCTATCCCCTTTTTTGATCAAGAATTCCGATCTATCCAAACTTCAATCAGCAATAACTAAATTTATTTGGAAGAACAAGAGGGGACGTATACGAGCAGATTATTTGGCACGATGCAACGATAGAGGGGGCTTTGGATTACTAGCTCAATTGGCTCAGTGGGTACAAGGGTCAGGTAATATTTCCTGGGTTGATATTGAAAATCCGCTAATGGCCCCATTACACTCCTCTTCCATCCTATGGACTTCACCGAAGGATGGTAAGTCAGCTTGATATTTCAGTACTTCAGCACACCTTACATTTATGGGATAGATGCAATATGCCACATAAATTAATAACGTCCACTTCCACAATACACTCGCTTTTTCATATTCCTGTATTTCCAATGGGTCTAGATGCGGCGAAAACCAATTTCTGGAAAGGAAAAGGTATAAGCTGAATAAGAGATTTATATAAACCAAACCAGAACATACTTTCCTGGCCAGAAGCCCAAGACAAATTTAAAATCCCAGCCCAATATTGATTCCAATATACCCAAATATCATACTTTATGCAAAACAAAATACGCAGCATTTCCTCACCATCCAAGTTTGAAACGCTGTGCGCATCATCATCACCACAGAAAGGGATAATAACAAAACTAAATGAGCTACTTTGGCATGAGTCTCACTCCCTCAAAATTAAACCTATGATAAAGTGGGAGAATAGGCTGGGGGAACAGCTACGGGAGGACCAATGGCAAAGTATTTTTCTACAGTCAGCTAAATGCTCCGCCAATATAGAAACAAAAGAAAAATCATACAAAATCTTATATGATTGGTACACTACACCTACACGTCTGAATAAACTCAATCCCTCGATATCTGCACTGCTGGTGGTCTTACAGTGAAGTGCAGAAGATGTGGAGCTACTGTGAATTGTTGATATCAGAGCTATTTTCAAAAAAGATCACTCTCACACCATATACAGCTAGATCTCTTCTGGCACTTAATTGGAAACAGCCTTGCCCCTCAAAAGAAGCCCTAATAGAAAAGATATGGTGGATACACCACAACGAATATTTAGCACATACACTAAGTAACACTATTAAAACTTGGTCCAAGACCTGGGACATTTGGCTACTCAAGATGGACTTGAACACACAGAGTGGGACTCAGCAGTGATTCCAAGGTTGAACTCAATTTAGGCGCTCCGGAAGATCTCCCCCCGAGGTATGGGGCCCCCAAAACCGGACTATAAGGTATTGTAATTTGTATTAATTAGTTAATAAATGTATAATGATGGTACAGCTGGATTAAGTTTTAGTTTATATATTTAGGTTTTGTTTTTGCTTTGTTTTTTTTTATTATTATTATTTAATATTTCTCTTTTCTTTTTCTTTCTGGCCAAATTCTTTCTGAAAATTTATATTCCTGAAAATGTGATTCCAATGGCTTGAGTGATGTCACCTGTACACAGTAAGCATGCTTACTAAAGATTTACAGGGAGATTCAATAAAAGTTCTTATTGTTAAAAATGGTGCTAATTTTACCCCAACCAATCAGATATTATTTAACATTTGAAAGCTAACATCTGATTGGTTAGGGCAAAATTAGCACCATTAGAATGTTTATTGAATAACCCTGTTAATGCTGGGAAAGACAGAAAAAGGAGGGTATTAAGGTTTAACTAGATGGCCGTATGTCTTTATTCAACCTCAATTAATATATTGCCAGGTTACAGGAAGTACCTGTACAGACAAGTCATAAGCTATGACATCAGTGCCTGCTCCCAGCCAGACTTTATTTTTACAGACAATATAAGGCCAGAGAAATGTCAACCTTTTTTGTGGAAAGAAGTGCAAGGTTTTCAAACTTAAAAATAGCTGAGAAAATAGATTTGAATATAAGGTGGAGTGGCTATCAATGCAAGCAAATATGCCGGTCACATGGCTACAAGTGGCTGAAACCAGAAAGTGTTCATTAAGTTAGAATGCGGAGCTGTTTCAGCAATATAACTTCTCCACTCAAGTTGGATGTAGAGATGTCATACATATAGATACATATAGATCCAGGGATACTGGTTGATCCAGAAATACTTTGCGATTGCTGTTTGGAGTAAGGAAGCAATTTTACCCACCTTTTTAGCTGTTTTTTTTTTTTGCCTTCCTCTGGATCAACTGTTAGGTAGGGTTAAAAAAAAAAGGGTGAATAGGTTGGACTTGATGGATGTATGTCTTTATTCAACCTCATTTACTATGTTACTATGGGCCCTATTTATAAAAAATCGTTATCGTTATCGTAAAATACCGATCGTTATCGTAAAATAACGACCGGGTTTTTACCGATAACGACCGTTATTTACCGATAACGACCGTTATTTACCGATATCGTTAAATACCGGTCGTCATCGGTAAATACCGGTCGTTAAATAACGACCGTTATCGATAAATAACGGTCGTTATCGGTAAATAACGACCGTTATCTGTAAATAACGGTCGTTATCGGTAAATAGCGACCGTTATCGATAAATAACGGTCGTTATCGGTAAATAACGACCGTTATTTTACGATAACGATCGGTATTTTACGATAACGATAACGATTTTTTATAAATAGGGCCCTATGTTATTATGTGACCTAGGGCTTATTTTAATAAGAAGACTAAAGGCTTTTATTTAACCACAAATTGTTTGGAGACCAGAGTTACCCTTTAATGGGCAGCCTGTTGATAGAACTGCTAGGGGAAAATAATTTTAGTCGATAAATTACACGGTAGGAGCTAGCATGGACAGTTGGCAGGACAATTCTTTGTTCCATTTTCATCATTAGAATTTGTCAATGAATAACAGAGAAGAATGTATTTTATTTCAGGCTGTATCCGGCATGGGGGTGGGGGTGGATATCGAACTCTGTATAAGCTGTAAACATGAAAAGGAAACTGGAATTGAAATAAAGAAAAAAACAGGAATCAGAAAAACAAACCCAACTGGAAAAATGTCCCCTACCAACTGAGAAACACGAATCACTCCAAACACAATTCAATGGCACAAGAGTATGGCAGGGAAAGAAAACAGCCACTGTACCATTAGGGTTAGCAGCAAACCTCATATGGCACATACTGTCACAATGCAAGGCCAGGTGGCGCGTGGCATCAGTGCTAGATAAACAATATAGGAATACAGAACAATATTATGGGGCTGACACAAAAGGAGGTGCAAAAGTTTGCCTGTGCTAATTATCTGCAGCACCAATCAGATGTTACCTAACTGCAATAACCCAGAAAAATGATAATATTTGATTGGTTGCTGCAAATTTATAGCACGGGCCTACATTTCCACATTTTATTGCATCAGCCCCATTAATATCGCTATGCAATGCAATATTTCCCGTTTCAGCCAATAGAGATACACCGCACTATTATTTAGTGCAGCACCTTCACTATCGCTAATAAACAGTCAGCACGCAGTTAGCTTATCATCCAGTGCAGTGATTGATACTGTATAACTATTCATTATTATACAGACCATTGGGTTCATTATTATTTCATTATGACACTGCGGTGGCCTGTTGGTGATTACTACGGAGACAAGGAGTGCTCAGTTTGCTATCACAGTTCAGCAATCCTGCTCCATGTTAACCCCGTGGCACAAGGAAGGAGAGAGAATACAAAACATACTTGCACGTAGTGAATATTGTACATAATGAGAATATTTCAAACAGTTTTCCCTTGTACCCATAAATAATAGAGATGAAGGGCATATGGAGAAACATTAGACTGGGCCCTTTAGGATGTGGGTGTGAATATTAAACAACCATAAATAGTAGATAGCAATACCCAGCTGTATTCTAGGATCGGTGAGAGCCATTAGAAACTCAAGGCCCTAGTAGTGTTTTTATAGGAGCCGGTGTGATGGTACTAAGGGCGATATATATAAAGGCACGGTATCGCAATACCGCTCCTTTAATGATCGCCAATACAGTATCATTGCAGTAGTTTACTACCGCATGGCAACATGGTTGTAAATGTTCCACCAAGGCTATACTTTGACGATAATCCACAGTATTGGAACTCCATAATTATGGCCCTGCATTCCAAAAATATGGCCTTATATAGGCAAATATATATGGTAAAGCCCCATGTACGATTCTGTGCACATACAAAAAAAGAGTTCTGTGAGCTATATACTGCAGTACCTATATCTCAGAAGATTTTTGCGTGCCAACTTTTTTTAGCGTACACTCAGGGCTGCTGAGATGAGTGTGTACCCATAGTCACACAGCTTAGAGAGAACAGTGCCCATGGACCTGATTAATAAATCTATCAGATTAGTTTAACTGTAACCTTAATGTCTCTTTAATTACATTGCTTTTCTTCTGTAATTGTTTATAATGCACCGCCTATTAAACACACAAGAATAATAAAATCCACTAAAGTGTTACATGACTATATTAAAGGGGAACTGTGGTCTTCAAACAAGTTGAGTTTAAATGAAAGGCCAGTTTCCTACCTTTAAAACGAGCCATCAACCACCTCTCTATGTGCTCCACAGCCCAAGATACACAGAAATGACTGACCAGAAAGTTAATGGGTGGGAGGCTGACATGTGACATTCCTGAGGCTTCTCCTGCACAGTGCCGCCGGCGAGCACAGCCTCAGAGTCCCTCAGTGTGTGAGGGAGACAGGAAGTTCCTCTCCTCTCTGCTGTGTGAAGGACCTGCAGCTGCAGAGAAGGTAAAGTACAGCCCTTGTCTCTCACAGTGTAAAAACAGCCTTTTCAGGCAGAGGGGTGTCAGAGTGGCCCACAGCACCTGGGGGGGCCTTAGGCACCCGCGGGTGGGCAGGGCTTATGCACCCGTGGGTGGGAGGGGCCACGGGGTACCCGTGATTGGGCGGGGCCACTGGCACCCGCGGGTGGGCGGGGCCACATGGGGCTGTAAGGGAATGGCCCAAGGGGGGCCTGCAACTGGAGGGACCATGGGGTCCATGAGTGGGAGGGACCAGGGGGGCTGCATAGGAGAGGAGATACAGAACAGATTGACTGACAGGTTTCAGAGCAGGAAGCAGCAGGTGCAGGGGACCTGGTGATGCTGCTGCCATATCACACACAAAAATGTAAATATCTTCAAAACTAAAAAAAATAAACAATGGAAATAAATTGCTCTCCTGAGAGTTTTTGCAATTTATTTCCATTGTTCCTAAAGTCATTTTTGGACCACAGTTCCTCTTTAATGTGAGGCCCTTTATACAGGTCATGGAGCTTCAATGGGATCTGTATATTTTAAAGTAGGGGGTACATTATTATCTACAATACACAAGTTTAAATTTGACATAATGATGACATAACTAAGCACAGATTAAAACTGATGAAATGGCTAAAAACTATTGATAAGAATATAATTTACAGAATATGGCTCTTGTGCATTATATAGCTGTCAATATATCATTATATATACAGTACTCAAGACACTATAACTAATTAAAGTGCATGCAGTCAAACATTAGACACACAAACTGATATACCATTCCTTCTACAGTGCTGATTTAAAGACTCTACTAATGGCATTTCAGTTCATTGTATGTTTCCACTTTTTGGCTATAATATGAAGGGTTTCTTTTCATATTATTATAACATATGTAAATAACTATGAATATCTAGTGTCCTTCCCTGTGTCAAAATTATAAAGTACAACCCCCCCCCCCAAACAACTGGATCAGAGTATAATTTATATACTGTGTAGCCTGTGTGTTAGCCAAAATCTGATGTCAGCTAATGATGACATCATTGCCTGATGCCATTTGATGAGGTCATTATGTGATAATGTAATGCAGATCACTTTGCAAGGATATTAAAAATCACCCACTCTTTCTTTTTTTATGATTATTTAAGTTTTTCTGTGTGTGTAAATTCAAGCATAACCAAGGAAGAAAAGCTTATTGAAGACAGGCAATCTGATGACAGTCGCATTACAACGTACAAGGAGAGATGTCTGAAAAGACAGAAACTGACATCATTTTGCTATCTCTGGTCCGTTTGCTACGACAATGTCCTTAATAGAGATATAAAAACGCAACACTTTGTTTTGTTTTTTATCTTCTGTCAGTAAATCGGATTGTCAGCCCCCTAGGCCTAACTTTTTTATTATTATTTTTTTTTTTCTAGGATTTTTTCTCTGTCTTCCTTGTTCAGCACAAAGTCCATTAAATAAGAATAACACATAAATAATTAAAAGAGCACACTCAGCCCTCCCCAGGGGGCCACTCTACAGAATAGGCTAAGAGTGCAGGGTACTGCGACGTTGACTGATTGATAGGTGGAACTAGCCATTAATCCAGGGATCAGCTCTTCGGAAATCAATTAGCAAGAGAGCGACCGAGAAAGAAGTAGTCGGGTGAGGAGGGAGCATTAGGGGAGATAGCAAGAGAACTGTACGAATCCTACAAACCCTACTTACCACCAAACTAAACATTTATTTTCGGGTGTTTTCTGCACACAATTAATTTTTTATTTTATCTTTTAATTGTGTTGTTCCCTATAACACCTGAACCCATGGAAACTACCGTCATTTTTTTTTTGTTTGTTTGTTTGTTTTAACAATTGAAAACTGCTTTACTATAGCTGTATGAAACAGATATTGATTTCCCTGTTTTTGTTTTTTTTTGCTGGTGAGCCTGGCGCCCCTACCAGGTACCAGGGAACTTGCCCACCTTGCCTCAGTACAGCTACCCCCCTGTTTACTAAAATGCAAGATCATTACACACATTTAGCTCATATAACTCATACATTGCATTGAGACATGCTGAAGGGTTAATACAGAACATTATCATTTCTCTACACGTGCAGACAGTGAATGATTTTACTTCCACTGCTCACCCCTCCTGTGGATCTCAGGATACTTCACGAGACGTTGGACTGTAGTTTAAAAGCCGGGACTGTCGGTCATTGTAGACATTGCTGATTTGGTTAATATTGGGGTGTTTTGCCATATGCAGAGCTGAGCAGGTTACAACGGAAACGTTTTAACCAGATACATGGAATTGTAGTTTCCATACCAGCAATATCTGAGCCTAAAGTCAGGAAAATGTATTTTAGCCTGTACTTCTCCTTTCAACAACTTATAGCAATTCCTATAAATATTCAGCCCTTTCCTCTTGGGTTTAAAATAAAATGTAAGAATGATTGAAAGCAAAGAGACTAGCCACTTGTTCAGCAGTGTATGAAAATCTAATCAACTGGCACGAACCCTGACGCTTACTGTCATATGCAGGGTAACTGCAGACAGTCTGCGGGGATGAGGCTAATGAACAATTTCCCCGAAGATGGTAGGAAAGTTTCTGAAAAGTAAGGGTTAAAGGGTAACTGTGGTCCAAAATCACTTTAGGTAAATTGACATTGAGTGTTTTTGCAATTTACAATCATTTTTTACATAGTTTTGAATATATTTACATTTTTATGAGTGATATGGTAGCAGCACCACCAGATCCCTGCACTTCCTGCTCTGAAACCATGTGACAGTCCCTCTTCCCTGTGTTCCTCCTCCTCGTGGGCCTCCTCCGTCAGTCACTGTAACTCGACTCTTCCTGATTTCTTTTGCTTTCTTCCGCATTGAGCATGTGCCAAATGCAGATAAGGAGTAACTAGTATTTGTGAGTGCAGATTCAGATCTTACCACCCTTTAACTTTATGATGGTAGGACCTGGAAAATGGGGTGCCATTTGTTCCCAGTTCATTTACTCAAACAATTCTGTGGTAACCAAAAAAAAAAAAACTTTAACGGCATTAAAATATTTAGTCGACCAAAAGAAATTCTGTGGTAGGAAAACATACATTAGTCAGTCAATAAAACCAAAACTTAGTGACAAAACTTTGTTTGTTAAAAATAAATTCTGTGGTATAACAAAACCTACATTTAATCAATAAAAAACAAGATTTTGGTGAGAAAACCATATTTAGTCAACCAAAAGAAATTCGGTGGTTACAAAAACCAATGTTTTGGTGACAAAACTATATTTAGTAACCAAAATATACATTTAGTCAATAACAACATAACAACAACTGTAGCACTAAAATATATGTCTTGTTAACAAAAATCTTTTTGGTAAACAAAATGTACAGTGGATTGAAACAGAATGATATTTGTTTACAAAAAGTGGTGAAGAGTAACATGTTGCTAAAAAAAATACATCTTGTGGCATAAGTGTATGTTTTTTGTACACAAAATGTATTAAGGAAAAACAAGCATACTTTTGTCTTAAAAATGCAACATTTGCAGCATGATTTAGGTTTGGTAGTGGTAATAGACAACTAAAAGGTATATGGCAAGCTTTCCTTTATTAAAAATTAAAAATCACCAAAATAACCTTATTTCTTACTGCAGATATTAAAGGTAAAGTGGGCATTTACAAGTGTCGTATACTCTTTTTTTTATTGTAGAATTAAAGGGCAATGTCCACCCCCAAAAACTATAATCCCCCCAACTACTGGCCCCACCATGTAGTGTAGTTTAATCTTACCTCAATCCCAGTCCATAGGGTTTCCTGTAGTCCCCCCAAAGTCCAAAAATGACTACCAGGAGGTAGCAGAGCCAATAGGACACTGCCTGTAGCTGGCCTCAGGTAGATTTTTCATGCGTACTGCAGCCCTTCTCCCCCCTCCCTCCCCCTCCCTCTCCCTCCTCTCCCTCCCTCTCCTCCCGTTCTACTATCCTCCCCTAGCATAAAACCCATTTAATATCCTGCTCCCCATGTCCCCCAGCCCCAACCGGGTATTTTTTATTTTTAGAAAGCTCCCAAAAACTTTACTTACCTTCCTCTTTCCTCCGGCGAAGTGAGCTGCCGGCAGCCGCGTCTGTGATGGCTGCCGCTCAGCCATCACAGACGCGGCTGCCGGTCCCGCCCTCTGCTTGCATTTCCTGCAAGCAGAGGGCCGGGAGCGCGGGAGGATGAGGGGAGGTAAGTAGAGTTTGGGGGGCTTTCTAAAAAAAAAATTATAGCGGTTGGGGCTGGGAGCCAGGGGGGACTATATAAAAAAATTTTTTAGGGTGGACATCTTAATGGGAAAATGTGTTTAGACTTTTCTACTTTGCCATTTACAAGCATTTTATTATTAAAGAGATTAAAGGGGTTGAGTGACAATTACTATTTTTAAAGCGAAAGTGTATCATATGCCAGATATTCCTTATTAAAGAGCTTAAACGAAAATATACAGTATCATGAGCTAGAGAGTTACATGTAAATTTCTCCGGAAAAGATTAAAGGGAAATCTTGGCATTACCATTTTTATTGCCATTTACCATAACCAAACATAAATCTTGCATTTTTAGGACAAAAAGTATGCTTATGCAAAAAAAACTATAGTTTAAAAACTATATGTATGTATAGTTCATTTATAAAGTGCCACTTGGGGAAGCAACGCTGTACAATAACAAAATACAAACTAGAAAGGGAAAGTTTAAGTATAAACTTGGAATTTGGCTTGAAAACTGCATTTTGGAAGGGAATGTGTGTGTTTGTGCTGCAGATTTTAAAACTCAATAATGCCAATAATGAGCACATTGTTGTTTTTTTACTTACCCTTTAAATATGGCTGTCACATGAATTAAAGGCAGGTCAGTTGGTTTGTGAACTCGTGTCAGGTTGGGGGACAAAAGACTGATTTTTTGATGATTGGTCAAAATGTGTTTATTTTTTACTATACTTACCCTTTAAATATGATTGCCACATGAATGAATGGGTACCTCAGTTGGTGTATGTACCTGTATCAAGTTGGAAGTTAAAAAACCAAACTTTTTTGATTATTGATCAAAAAGTATTTTTGACTATAGTTACCCTATAAGTATGGCTGCAACAATAATGGAGGAGTAGGCCAGTAGGTGTGTGTACCTGGGCCCTGTGGGGGTTAAAAATACAAACCTTTTTGATTTTTGATCAAAATTAGTTTTTTTGACTTTAGTTATCCTTTAAGTATGGCTGCCACAGTAGTGGATAAGTAGATCAGTAGGTGTGTACTGTGTCGGGTTAGGGGGTAGAAAACAAACTTTTTGATGGTTGGTCCAAAGATTTTTTGACTTTAGTTATTCTTAAGTATGGCTGCCACAGTAATGGATAAGTAGATCAGTAGGTGTGTGTCCGGGGGTTAGGGGTTAGAAACAAACTTTTTGATGGTTGGTCCAAAATTTTTGACTTTAGTACCCTTTAGATATAGCTGCGCACAGTAATGGAGGGGTAGGCAGTAGGTGTATGTACCTTTGCCACATGGGGGTCAAAAAAACAAACTTTTTTAATTACTGATCAAAATTAATTTTTTTACCTTTAGTTACTCTTTAAGTATGGTGCCACAGTAATGGATAAGTATCAGTAGGTTTGTGTACCTGGGTCTAGTTGAGGGATATGTCTTTTTTTGTTTTGCAACCATAAAACTATCTTTTATTGAGGATATCAAAAAATATTTTTTTGACTTTAGTATCCTTTAAGTATGGCTGTCACAGTATGGATAAGTAGATCAGTAGGTGTGTGTACCTGGGTCTGGTGAGGGGGTATGTCTCTTTAGTGTTTACAACCATAAAACTATCTTTTATTGAGGATAAATCTAAATTAGTTTTTTTGACTTTAGTTACCCTTTAAGTATGGCTGCCACAGGAATGGAAGGGTAGGTTAGTAGGTGTGTGTACCTATATGATGTTGGGGGTAGGTGTTTTTGCATGTATGACAATATAACTATCTTTCATTGATGATTGATCAAAATTAGCTATTGACATAGTTACCCTTTAAGAATGGCTTCCATGGGAATGCAAAGGTAGGTCAGTAGGTGGGTGTACTGCGTCGTGTGGGGGTGGGGGGGTATCACCGTTTGTATTCATGACCATGAAACAAACTGTTTTGAAATATCCACATTTGAGGATTGTTACTATAATAGTCTATGGAAATAAATGTTCCTAAATTCGCCGATAACGCAATAACGCTTCCGCGGATTCCTTAGCTAGAAGATAGCACACTTCTCCTTTATGCCCCGCACGTCTGTACCGAATTTCATGTCTCTAGATCAAAAACTTTAGGAGGAGATACAGTCCAAAAAAGCAGAAGAATAAAACGGAAGAAGAAGAAGAAGAAATAGAAAGAACAGGAATTTGGCTTTTTAATGCCAAATTACCGTATATACTCGAGTATAAACCGACCCGAGTATAAACCGAGGTACCAAATTTCAGCTAAAAATCCTAATAAAGTTGTGACCCGAGTATAAACCGAGGGTAGAAACTTGGCATTCAAGATGTTTGGAAACTACAACTCCCAGCTAATAAAGCATGCGGGAGTTGTAGTTTCCAAACATCTTGAATGCCACCCTCACTTGGCATTCAGATGTTTTGGAAACTACAACTCCCAGCATGCTTATTAGCTGGGAGTTGTAGTTTCAAACATCTTGAATGCCACCTCACTTGGCATTCAAGATGTTTGGAAACTACAACTCCCAGCTAATAAAGCATGCTGGGAGTTGTAGTTCCCAAACATCTTGAATGCCCCCCCCAGTTCAGTTTTTACCTGTGGGCTCTTCTCCCTGTGGGCTCTCCTCCATCCAGGGCTCTGCTACATCCAAGGGCTTCCTGGCAGGTGCGGTATCCTGAGCATTCCGGCAGCCGTGCGCTCAATCCAGTACTGGCGCGCTGGCTGACGTCACTGCCCGGCGCCGGAAGTGTTACGTCGTTATCAGCGAATTTCTGGACATTTTTTCCTATAGACTATAATGGTAAAAATCCTCAAATGTGGATATTTTAAAACAGTTTGTTTCAAGGTCATAAATACAAATGGTGATACCCCCCCCCCCCCCTACAGACACAGGTACACCCACCTACTGATCTACCTTTCCATTCCCATGGAAGCCATATTTAAAGGGTAACTAGTCAAAAAAACTAATTTAGATTTATCCTCAAAAAAAGATAGTTTTATGGTTATAAACACAAAAAAGACATCACCTCTCAACCAGACCCAGGTACACACACCTACTAATCTACTTATCCATTACTGTGGCAGCCATACTAAAGGGTAACTAAGTAAAAAAAACTATTTAGATTTATTCTCAATAAAAGATAGTTTTATGGTTGGAAACACAAAAAAGACATACCCCCCTCAACCAGACCCAGGTACACACACCTACTAATCTACTTATCCATTACTGTTGCAGCCATACTTAAAGGGTAACTAAAGTAAAAAAAAAACTAATTAGATTTATCCTCAATAAAAAATAGTTTTATGGTTGTTAAACAACAAAAAGACATACCCCTCATCCAGACCCAGGTACACACACCTACTGATCTACTTATCCATTACGTGGAAGCCATACTTTAAAGGGTAACTAAAGTCAAAAAAGCAAATATTGATCAATAATCAAAAAGTTTGTTTTTTTAACCCCAACGTGATACAGGTATACACAGCTACTGACCTACCCCTCCATTACTGTTGCAGCCATACTTAAAGGGTAACTAAAGTAAAAAAAAACTATTTGACCAATCATCAAAAAAGTTTTTTTTTTAAACTCTCAACCCGACACGGTACACACACCTACTGATCTACTTATCCATTATTGGCAGCCATACACAAAGGGAACTAAAGTAAAAAAAACTCATTTTGACCATCATCAAAAAGTTTTTTTTTTAAACTCTCAACACGACACGGGTACACACATCTACTGGTCTACTTATCCATTACTATGGCAGCCATACAAAGGGTAACTAAAGTAAAAAAAAACTCATTTTGACCAATCATCAAAAAGTTAGTATTTTATCCCCCAACCTTATGAATACACACACACCAACTGACCACCTTTAATGCATGTGACATATTTAAAGGGTAAGTAAAAAACAACAATGTCTCATCATTGACATTATTGAGTTTTAAAATCTGCAGCACAAACACACAAATTCCCTTCCAAAATGCAGTCTTTCAAGCCAAATTCAAAGTTTATACTTAAACTTTCCCCTTCTAGTTTCTTTTACTTCAATTACGATTAGCAAACTTTTGCATTTCTCATTCTACACAATGGATCCATATAACAGGCTCTCTCCCTTCCCCTCAGCACTTTGGCTTTTTAAAATGAGGAAGAGGCCATCCAGTGCTTTAATTAAGGCAAAGGCCTCCCATAAAAGGGGCGGTTGGGGGTGCTATTACCACATGGAGGCTTGACCAAGCCTCCCCCATAAATGTATTGGTATGTATGTTGGGGCTAGGAATGTGCATTGATATTCTTCTTATGTTTGTATAAATGTTTGACCAGATCAGTAGCACTTCCACTAAATGTAGTTGTAATTAGCCTAATGGATGTGCTTCCACAATTCTTGTATTGTGTGTGTGTTATATATTATATATATATGATATGTAGGATCGGCACTCCATTCAGTGGTCCCATCGTGCCCGGGTGTCCTCCAAAAAATATGTAAGACTTTTGCATCACGGAGTCACTCTCGGGTCTGATAAAAACATACAAATTTTATTCAAACAGTTTAAATAACGCTACAATCATCTAAGCGTTTCGGCTCGGCAACAAGCCGTCCTCAGGATGTGACGTACAATGTCGGTCATACTTATAACCTGTTCCCCGAACAGCTGTAGGGGGAAAAAATGCAAATAACAAAACAGTTAAAAACAATTTTAAAAACACAATCTCTGCTCAAGTCGTAAGCATGCTATCAACCAGCAACCAGAATATCACAAGTCAATCCCCCGATCGGAGGGAAGGCAACAATATATGTGTGCACTCTGAAAAATCAGAGGTAACTAATACTGTGTTTAGAGCTAGTACGCTACAAGTACCAAAACCTATAATGGCAGGATACAAAAGTATCCGGCAGAGTTACAGCAACAATGTATATAAAGAATAATCATAGGAAGCAGTGTAAAGCCAGCTGTTCATTAAGCCCCTTAGGTGCTAAAGTATCCAATTGGTATATCCATCGAGCTTCCTTTTGTAAGAGTAACTTATCATGATTTATCATGGATTGGACCTCCTGCGTGGTCAGACCATCAAAGATCATACATCTCAAAGAGGATAATGCGTGACCCTTACTTCTAAGTGTCGGGCCACCGACAAATCCCCAAATTTAGAGGTGATGGGCTCATTGGTATTAAGGGCTAGTCTGACAGACGATCGATGATTCGCCATTCTCTCTTTAAATGATGTCCTTGTCTTGCCAATATAATATAGCCCACAAGGGCAGACATGAAGTAAATCACATATCTGCTCTCACATGAGAACCTCTGTCTGATAGGTATTCTACGGCCACTATGCGGATGGGAAAAATCCTTGCCTGTTACCATAGACCGGCAAGTAACGCAATTAGGGCTCTCGTAACAGCCAGTTCTGGCCTGGTTCTTAGTGATATATTTGGCCATAGTTGTCCCACCCAACACGTGGGTATGTCATTAACCTGGACCAGATAGCTAGCCAAATTCCGTCCCTTTCTAAACGTGTGTCTCAATTGGTCTGTTGGAAGGGGAGATGTCTGTCCTTCGTGATCAGATTCCAATATTTGTTAGTCACCCTTTTCACTTTATTACTACAAGGGGTTATAAGTGGTACAGAAATCAATAGTGGGCTCTTTTTTGGATGCCTGAGACACCACGCCCCCATTCTGTTCTCTCTAGTTATCCTAGCCCTATTAAGCTCACCGTCCAGCATAGTCTAGAGTATCCCTTTCAATGAAACTATTGAACATCTCTTCCAATTGTAATTCGGCTAGGCATTGATCGGTGTTATTTCTAAGTACTCTTAGAAATTGGCTGTAAACCATGCCACATTTGGTCCTATATGGATGACAGCTGGAAGCATAAAGAAGGGAATTCCTATCTGTGGACTTTCTATACAAGGTGGTCCCTAGACCACCCTCGGTTCTAAAGATGCGTAGATCCAAAAAATCAACCGTATCGGAACTTAAATTATGTGTAAGTTTAACAGGCGTATCAAGATTATTGAGAGTGCGTACGAACTGTTGCTCCCTCCCTGGTGCCACTCCAGAGAAGGATAAGGTCATCTAATATCTCTTATAGAATATTATATTCTGATGCATGTGAGGTAAATGAAACCTCTCCTCAAATCTAGACATATCAAGTTAGCCACAGTCGGGGCCACATTAGATCCCATGGCTACCCCTGTGCTTTGTATGTAAAAGTCTGCTTAAAACGAAAGTAATTATTGGTCAAGATGAAATGCAAAAGATCACACAAAAAATCATAAGGAGGGCATCATATTCAGAATGACTTGGCCTCTCTGCAAGCTTCTACAGCATCCAGTTGTGGTATGATGGTATATAAGCTTTAACATCACAAGTCATCAAAAATACATTCTGCTCAGAGACAGTAACATTCATGAGCTAATGAAGTAAGTGCTGGCTATCCCTAATATAGGAGGGCAAGTTCTTAACTATAGGTTGTAAAAAAGTGTCAATATATTGTGCTATTGGTTTAAAGAGAGAACCATAAGTGATACAATAGGACGGCCAGGTGGTTGTGTCTGATGTTTATGGATTTTGGGCAGCGTGTATATTACTGGAAATCGTGGATAATCGGTGGTCAAAAATTCGAATGTTTTGGGCGTAATCCACCGTTACTGTGTGCCATTGCTAGTGTTTCGTGTCCAATTCCTTTTGAGCATGAGCGTAGGGTCTTTGTCTTGCTGCGATAAGTGAGTCCATCAGTCAGTGTTTGGTAATTTCGTCTTCATAATATTGTCTATCCAACACTACAATCCCACCCCCTTGTCTGCGGCCCTGATCACTTGTTAGTGTCGGCCCTTAAGGTTTTCAACCAATAGCTTCTATAGGGAAAGGTTACTGTAGGTGAGGTGGTCGTCCGTGTTTGTAGATATTTTGAAGATCGCTGCTAACCACACTGTGAAACGTCTTAATGGTGGCTGGTGTATTAGGAGGATCAAAGGTACCCCTCTTTCGCAACCCAGAAGCCTTAGTATCCCTTGTCTTCAGAATTTTTGAAGTAGTCTTTTAATTTCAGATTCCTCTGTAATTTAAACAGATCCAATTCCATACCAAAGGGGTCACATTTGGGAGTTGGAATGTATGTTAAGCCCTTCTGTAGCAGACTGAGCTCCCCTGGGGTAAGGGTAAGTGTGCTCAAGTTATACATATAACTCTCTTGGGTCTGGGTGGCGGCCTTTTGATTTTGTACCCCCCCTTCGAATGTGTGGCCTTTTTCTATAGCGGTGGCCGAGCGTGTGGCATACCCCGAAAAAAAGTAGGATGCTAGACCGAGAGTTGGTTTGTTCGTGCTCATGGCCACCCAGTGCAGTATTATTGTCGTCACTGTCAGTATTATGTGAGTCCCCGGTATCAATCGTCCCCTCGGTTTCCTCAACATAGGCCGTCTAGTGCGTACAAATTGTCGATCCGCTTTACCCACCAGCCAACCATATACTCGTTTTTCTTTGTAATCCAATTCCACATTGATCACCTTTTTCTGTTTAAACGCAATCAAGTCGGTTTTTGATTTATTTACTTGGTCGCCAAGGTTAATGACATACCCAGCGTGTTGGGTGGGAAACTATGGCCAAATATATCACTAAGAACCAAGGCCAGAACTGGCTGTTACAGATGCCCTAATTGCGTTACTTGCCGGTTATGGTAACAGGCAAGGATTTTTCCCATCCGCATAGTGGCCGTAGAATACTATCAGGCAGAGGTTCTCATGTGAGAGCAGATATGTGATTACTTCATAGTCTGCCCTTGTGGGCTATATTATATTGGCAAGACAAGGACATCATTTAAAGAGAGAATGGCGAATCATCGATCGTCTGTCAGACTGCCCTTAATACCAATGAGCCCATCACCTCTAAATTTGGGGATTTGTCGGTGGCCCGACACTTTAGAAGTAAGGGTCACGCATTATCCTCTTTGAGATGTATGATCTTTGATGGTCTGACCACGCAGGAGGTCCAATCCATGATAAATCATGATAAGTTACTCTTACAAAAGGAAGCTCGATGGATATACCAATTGGATACTTTAGCACCTAAGGGGCTTAATGAACAGCTGGCTTTACACTGCTTCCTATGATTATTCTTTATATACATTGTGCTGTAACTCTGCCGGATACTTTTGTATCTGCCTATTATAGGTTTTGGTACTTGTAGCGTACTAGCTCTAAACACAGTATTTAGTTACCTCTGATTTTTCAGAGTGCACACATATATTGGTGCCTTCCCTCCGATCGGGGATTGACTTGTGATATTCTAGGTTGCTGGTTGATAGCATGCTTACGACTTGAGCAGAGATTGTGTTTTTAAATTGTTTTTAACTGTTTTGTTATTTGCATTTTTTCCCCCTACAGCTGTTCGGGGAACAGGGTATATAAGTATGACACGCACATTGTACGTCACATCCTGAGGACGGCTTGTTGCCGAGCCGAAACGCGTGAGTAGATGATTGTAGCGTTATTTTAAACTGTTTGAATAAAATTTGTATGTTTTTATCAGACCCGAGAGTGACTCCGTGATGCAAAAGTCTTATATATATATATATATATAAAGTTTTCAATGTTGCGGATCTGCACTATCTTCTCTGTAAACTGCCTAGGTGCCGTCCGAAAAATATAGACCGTTATGCTTGAGGACGCACTCACAGGACTTGGCTACAAACATTTCCTCTGTTGTTAACATGTTTCCGTCTGCATAGCATAATATATTTATATATATATATAAAACATATATATATATATATATATATATATATATTATATATTAGCAAAAGTGTGCCCCTTGGTGGCACAGTGGAAATTATGTGTGTATGTTTTGTATATGTAGATGCAGTGCTCACAGGAACCATCAGGAAACATCCAGGGGGGCAATAATAAAATTGAAGATCCTGAAAAAAACCCAAGCAACATACAGATTCAAAGGAAGTAACAGCATAATGTTACTTTTCACCGCTTTTTGTATAGAAAAATGATTCTGTTTTAATCCACTGTACATTTTGTTCACTAAAATAGATTTGGTCATCAAAAATATTTTGATGCTACAGTTGTTTTGTTGACTAAATGCTCCTATGTTTTGGTAATACAAAATTTCTTTTGGTCAACTAAATATAATTGTCACCAAAACGTGTTTTGTTTTGTTGACTAAATGTTTTTTGTTACCACAGAATTTTTTTTGGTCTACTAATAGATAGTTTTGTCACCAAAGTGTTGTTTTTTGTTCATTAAATATGTTTTGTTACCACTGAATTTCTTTTGGTCAACAACATATATTGTTGTCGTCAAAGTGTCTTTTTTGTTACAAAATGATCTGTGAACAAATGGCACCCCATAGAGGAGAGGTTGTTGGTGGCTTATTTTAAAGGAAGGAGCCTGGCCTTTCATTTAAAATCAACTGGAGACTATAGTTCCCCTTTAAGGTGGCCATACACATGTGATCATGTGTTACCTGCTATGGTTATGGCATGCACGGTTCTGGGATGGAGATTGGTTGGCCATGCAACCATACACGGTCTGATCGTATCGGCTCACTCTACTTAAATAAATATACTGATACTGACTGGGAGGTCATAGTAGTCCGTCAGCATTATAATTGGTTGTTTTTGGCCCCCACAAATTTAGTACAGAATCTGCTCACAAATTTGAAATAATTTGCAAATCCACTATAATAATTTAACTCCCTATATGGCTACACTGTGCAGCCATATATATGGGTATGGACTGAAAATTCATAGACCCAGATAAAGTCATACTACAAATCCAGTTTAAGGGTCAATTGTTGGGGATGGGACATTTCTATTTGTCCTTATTGTCTCTCCCTTTACTACTAGTAGAGGGGGCTGATAGCATTGCAATGTGTATGGCCTATACAACAATCACTTCTTACAGAGAGTATATAGGAGGCGGAAGGTTGCAATTTATTGGAGAATTATGTGGAGGACAAGATGGCAAAGGTAAATATTTTACTTGTTTTTGGAAAAAATGTTTTAGTTCTCCTTTAATCTATGAAACCCCTTGTGAATGGAATGGTTAATACAGTATGAAGGCTTATTGTGCAGGATCATGGCAGGTCTGGGTAAATCGAAATCACTTTGCAGGTCTCTATGTCTGTCTTGTTTTTTTTTCTGATGACAGAAAGTCCCTGGGGAAAGAGAATAATTTCCATATTGAGATACTGTCAGCATTCCGCTACTAGTAGGCTTATTGCAGGGTAATAACCCATATATCTTCTATTATGTATCCACATGTCTGCCTATCTAATCTCTTTCTTTTTCTATCTGTCCAGCAGAAAGGAACACATTTCTAAATAAGACCTGATGTGCATAAGCTACCAATAGGTTTGAGTTTATTTTATTGTTTTATACGAATCATACTAATGATGAGACACTGTATTTATTTCTGTTTAGCCATGCAGCATTGCATTTAAAGGAAAACTATACCCCACCAGCCAACCCCCCTCCCATTAAAATGTATCTAAACAGGATTTTCTTTCGGCTGAACTACCAACTATTCAGATTTAGTTGATCTGCCCCATATTTCTTTAGATATCCAATCTGAAGCATTTTAAATTTCAACTATCGATCAAGTGCCTTATTATCATAAACTCTTATACTGTGTGCAGTTTTGCTGTATCTGGAATGGTGACTGTTGGTATGTGTGAATTGCATGCTGGGAAATCTCCTATCCCAGGGAAAGTCCTGCATTAAAGCCACCAGCTACATATGCCTCAGAGGAAGTGCTACTTGTATTAATTTATTGATTAAAATGAGGCAAAGTCCTTTTTTTATAGTTTACATACCCTTTAAGACTTTATTGCTTCTTGTACGATGATTATACAATATGGAAACATTACGATATTGGATATGGTATAAGGTTTTTACGTGTATGGCCCCTTGAGTAGTTTGTATGATTTTTATAGCAGTAAAAGCTATTACAACATTGTTTCCACAGAGGATGGACACATCCAATGGCATGAACAAGGCAGGACTCACCAGAGCGCATGCACAACGAACTTCCTTATTGGCTAGTAATTAAATTATAGTTATATACATATTTAAAAAATTATATTTTAGTCTATTGCAGGAAAGAAAACAACAGACTGCACGGCTCTGTCACATTAGGAGTTAATAATAATAATAATGTTTCTTTATCTAAGGCCCTGGCTTGAAAGTGGTTAATATTGAAACTCGCTAAAGGTCCCTGCTAGGCCTGTGCTAATGTTGCAACATTTAGCAGTGTCTCCTGTGGTTTCCTTACTGATGACACTCGGTCCCTGGGGCCATCCAGTAATTTGTAGATTAGGATCCTGTCAGTGTAGAACAAATCTGTACATTCAGGCTTATTGTAATCTAATGTGTTTATGTGCTTGCGGGTATAAACATTAACATGAATGTGCATACAAATATGTGCGGATTCATTAAATGGCCTCAAAGGTAATTCCTGCCTGAATACCATAGAGAATGGCTCACTAACAGAATGGGGAACCGAACAGAAGTCCTGATCACAAGAGTTTCTCTTATACTGCCAAATACTTATTATAAATTAGATTCCACGTTCGACGTTTGATCTAATATGTAAAAGCACAAATGGTAATACCTCCTTTTTATATTAAAGGATAACTGTACTGAAAAAATTAACGTTTTAGAAATGAAAAACACCTGGGGCAGAAATGTAGGATTAATTATTCCTACCTCCCAATATTGTTTAGTTGACGAGCTACAACACATATAGTTTTCCACTGCCAGGTTAGTGCCCTGGGCCTTCCTATAATAAATATAGAGCTAAAGACCCCTGGAATGTATGAAAATCACTATTCTCTGTTATAACTTTTAAAGAAAAATCTGTTCTTTTTTGAGAAACATGATTGAAACTCTATCCAATCAATATCCAATCAATCATAGCCTGGCACCATTAAGCCTAGATAACGTCTTCACAATTGCCCCAAAACCTCCATATTTCCAAGTTAGGAAAACTAGGCTATACACCCCACGTTATTATTACCGGTAAATATATAACCTCTTGCACTGTAGGAGGGATAATGTGCTTCTAATTCCTCTTTTGTCATTGTCTACGTTAGTGATGAGTCCCAGGTTACTAAACCAACCTTGTTTCAATTCAGAACTTCTGGATCTGACGGAATTTTCTAAATTTGGAACTAATTATTGAAATATTAGAAAATTGAAAGTTTGAAAACTAGATCGAAAATTCGAAAAATTCCAAAAAGGGTTTGATATAGATTTTCACTGTCAGAACGAAACTCGACATTGGTCTAGTCTTCATCCTTCTATGATGTCCATTTCTATTGACCTATCCATATCTATAAAGATAGATTGTGGTATATGCCTTGTGTGGCTAACATTGTGTTATCTGATCAAGCTATACAATGCATATAGCCTCACTGGGTCTCTCCATCTGTGGATGAATGTAATCTCCCAGAATTCCCCAGCTGCCAGTTTATTAGTAGATGATCTTTAGACATCCCTGCTTTCCATGGCAGTCGTGCACGCTCATCAAAGGTTCTTTTCTACACTGTTGCTGTTGCCCCTTTGCTGCCTGCAGACTTAAAAAGGTCAATTAGTGCTGGGGAATTGAACTGTTAACACACCCCTCCACTTTTTATGATTGGTGCTTTGTGGAGCAATGTTATAACCAGGGCCTGGGGCTCTTGACCCTAAAAGACCCTCCACCCCCCTCCTTAGACATCTCTAGAGGTGGAATTTTTCGCCTCCTATTGGAATTGTGTTTGTGTAAATATGAATGCGGATAATTTCCCAATGTCTATGTTGATGCATCTGTTCCCACACATGCACCCCCTTTGTCATTTAGATGAGAATTTTCAGTTTATCTGCTGTGCAGGGTAGAGAATATGGATTGTGTCAGGCCATTTATAAGGGTTTATAATAACAAATGGCTTTTCCTACCCACTGTAAATCCCCAGTTTATCCTTCTTTTATATTTCCAAGACCAGCGTGCCACTAGCTCGTTACACATTAGCCTGGATCACTTTTAGTCAATTTTTTCCCCATCCTCCGTAGAGACAGAACAGGAGCAGATAAGCACCGGTCCTTCCAAAGGACGCCCAGCATCTTGCATTACAGACCTGCCCAGCCCTATGCACATTGTACAGGTTACTGCAATTATGTTTATCCCAATTAAACAGAAATCAAACTTCCACTGAACTTAGTTTTCTAAACTTAGACATTAATCCCAATAGGTACAATCGATTTCCCTTTTCCTAAAGCGTCTCCCCAAATGTGTGTCATCAATCCTACTGGGCCCTTTAGCAGATAATACTAAATGTACAGTGGAGCTCCCCAGGAAGTACAAGACCAGGGGCCCACCAGAAAGCATTAAGGGTCCCACTTCTATTTATTCCTTCACTCTTTTATATGTGCTGTATGTACTGTTCCTTATGACTACTTTGGTTTATCAACTCACCATTGCTTAAGGTTCGTTCGTTCGTTCGTTTCGGATGATAATCGGCCCGTGTATGGGCACTTTATCACCCGAAATGGTTGGGGATCATTGCCCGACCGACCGGACGTTTCGACCGATAAAGGGTCCATACGAACGTTCGTACACATTGTGCGGCGTGGGTCGGGACCCGCGATCGCACATGTGTACGAACCTTAAGAAATGGTGAGTACGATTTTCCCCTTCAGCCGTGTACCCACAGATAGATAGATAATAGATAGATAGATAGATAGATAGATAGATAGATAGATAATAGATAGATAAAAGATAGATAGCTGCTAGCTGACTCGCTCTCTCGCTCGCTCCGCTCGCTCTCTGCTGCTCGCTAGCTGCTCTCCTCGCGAGCTAGCTGCTCGCTCGATAGCTCGATCGTCATACTCGATAGACTAGCTCGCTCCTCGCTCGCCTGCTGCTCAGCTCTCTGCTCCTAGCTCGCTGCTCGCTCGCTCGCTCGCTGCTGCTCCTCGCTCTCGCTCGCTCGCTCGCTCGCTCGCTCCTCGCTCGCTCGTCTCTCTCCGCTCGCTCCTCGCTCGCTCGTCTGCTCGCTCTCGCGCTCGCTCGCTCGCTCCTCGCTCGCTCGCTCGCTCGCTGCCTCGCTCCGCGTTGCTCCTCGCTCGCCGCTCTCTCGTCGCTCGCTGCTCCTCGCTCGCTCGCTCGTCTCGCTGCTCCTCGCTCGCTCGCTCGCTGCTCGCTCGCTCGCCTCGCTCGCTGGCTCGCTCGCTCGCTCGCTCGCTCGCTCCCGCTCGCTCGCTTGCTCGCTCGCTCTCTCGCTCGCTCGCTTGCTCGCTCGCTCGCTCGCTCGCTCGCTTGGCTCCTCGCTCGCTCCTCGCTCGCTTGCTCCTCGCTGCTCGCGCGCTCGCTCGCTCGCTCTCGCGGGCTCGCTCGCTCGCCTCGCGCTGCTCCGCTCGCTCGCTCTTGCCTGCTCGCTCGCTCGCTCGCTCGCTGCTCGCTCGCTCCGCTCGCTCGCTGCTCGCTCGCTCTCTCCTCTTCTCGCTCGCTGCTCCTCGCTCGCCTCCTCGCTCGCTCGCTGCTCGTCGCCCGGAGATAGAACCGATAGACCGCGACAGATAGATCGCTGACCTCAGAGGTGGTGGTCACCTGTCCCGACAGTGCCATGTCTCTGAATCATCTTTTAAAACCAACTATTTTTTTAAATAAATGATGTCTGCCCCTAGCACTATTGGTGATGGGAGAGGTATTCAGAGGAGATATACAGTTTAGTTCTCCTTTAAGTACTTGGCAGGGTGTTGTCCAGCTGCATCTCTTAACATCCTCATTGCGAAATGTTGAAAATGTTTGCAGACCCCGTCAGTCTCTAATGTTTGCTTGAGAGCACAGAGGGGGAGATATCCCCCCAGATACACAGTCATTGACTCCCATTACTCTCATTGCAACGACATCTTAGGAAATGTTTATATCAGAATAAACACAATTCCCTAATTCAGCAAGTCTTGGCCGTTGGTCCTAATTTCTTTCCCAATTCTCGCCATCTGTCACTAGATCCATTACTTCTCAGTCTTTATCCCCCTCTATCTTAATTCCACTTAG
Organism: Hymenochirus boettgeri; assembly: GCA_019447015.1. Taxonomy (NCBI): domain Eukaryota; kingdom Metazoa; phylum Chordata; class Amphibia; order Anura; family Pipidae; genus Hymenochirus; species Hymenochirus boettgeri. The sequence goes on along the minus strand of CM033471.1, from coordinate 240,964,370 downwards.
GGTTACTGACCCTTTAAACCTGGCCACATATAAAATATGTATAGGACTCAATGGTTTTTCCATAAGCCATAAGGAATACATTTAGTCTGTGTCCTTTGCTCTGACTTCTCTCTGCACCGTCCCTGACCAACCTCCCTTTCTATAATAACCTCCTGATTGCTTCAGCACTTTGTAATATTACTGCGGTGGAAGGGGGGAGGTTATAATTTGATGGCCTCAGCAATGGTCATTTTAATCACCGCTGACCCTGCCACCGCCGCCCCCTCTTCTCTCCCCTTCTCCCCGTCCATTAATTGCACATCCAAGGAAAATTGCTGCTTTATTGTCGTCGCGGTCAGCAAGAAAGGAAAAAAGGGAATCTCATCCTCGCAGTGTGGTGGCTGCGGAGAGAACAGATGACAGGAGAGAGAGCACAATGGGAGCAGAGAAGAGCCGGGGACTAAGTTGCTGAACTAAGGGGTTTGTCCTTAGGGGAGACAGGGTTTACAAACCACTGGATAGAAAATCTAAAACTTCCCTTTTCCCCCTTCCGTTTATTGATTGTTATTGAGCTGGGGTAACCGCTGGACTAATCCCAGCATCCTCTGACAGCCCTGGAGAGATCGCCTTAAAGCTAAATCACCAAATATTACAGTAAAAGCTGACAGAAAAATCGATTTTTAGTATCCAGCAGATTAAGGGAGAAGTTAAGGTTAAACCCCTATATTTATGGCATCCCGATCATGTGATGAGTGGAGGACACTCTTAATGGTACTAGGAGGGCTGCACTGATGGCAAACTGATTGCATATGATATGATAGTTGATATGAGGAATTGTACACTGAAAATTATATTTTAATATTATTACTAAATTATAAATTAATATATATATAAGCAGCATTTACTCTGATGTGTTTGTGTTGCTGCATGATATCAATCCAGTACTTGTTTTACTCAAGCTCAGTCCCCCAGCCCCTTGCCAGGCTATTTGACTCCCTGTGAGGGCAAGCATGCTCAGTAATCCCTATGAGGCAGGATTAGGAGATGGAAATTCTCACTATGCAGTTCACATACCAAATGTCACCATTCCAGCTACAGAAAAACTATACATAATAGAAAAGATCATGATACTAGGACAGCTGAAATGTTAGATGTTTCAGACTGGATATCTAAAGAAATAGGGGACAGATCAGGAAACAAATGGTACAGTGATAGTTGGGAAGAATTATAGTTTCTAGTAATGGGCAATTAAAAAAACCTAATTTCTCAGTGTACATATCCTTTAATTTCAACTATATTTTTTAACACATTCCATCTTAAAGCAGAAATACATGTGTATTATATGTTTAGAAGATTTTAGTTCCTCCTTAAAGCAAGAGGTACAGGATGAAAAAGACTTTTTAATGTATGTATTGCCCATTTTATGTTGTATCAAACATATATAAGCTTTTGAGACCACGTTCTCAGTCACTCACTTAATGGGTTCATTTTTATATCCAGCCTACAAGGATTGGGTAGGAAATTGAGTGATGTCAGCAACTAAAAGATTTTTCTGACTTTGACATCTGTATTTAAGGAAGCAGATGGAATTTTATCGCACCATTTGCTCAGCATATGCAATATGCACAGAAGAAAGAGTTTACAACCTTTGATTCTCCTTAAAAGAGAATTAAATGGTTAAGAAGCACCAATGTTGTTAGTCTGACCTAGAATGGAGCTTTGTTTCTTCTGTCTTGATTGGGTTCCAGGGTGATCAACCTATTGGATAACATGTCCTGCATGAAGCATGCATTCTCATTGGACCAATCTGAGGGGGCGTGCAATTACATGAACAAGTATACTTGTCCCGTTTGTTCCAACAGTGGTAGAAGATAGTATAGGTTATTGAAGGGTAACTACAGTTCTTTAGAATTAGTCTTCATCTCTATTATTGCTCCACTGGACCTTTCATTTTATTCCCATTCAACCTCTCTACATATGACCCAGTTTTCTGCCGACATTTCTCTTCCCTTTATTATTTTCTGCTCCTGACTTTCCTGTTATAGTGATTGTAGACATTTGTTCTCTTGTTATGAAAAAGAAAAGAATGTATTCCTTCCCTCGCTTGCTTATCTTTCCTATGCTGAAGGCAAGGTCCTTACTACTGCATCTTGTTAGCCACTGATCACAGCAGTTGAATATTTCACTTTAATTGACACATTTATTAGCTCACTGAACTGGGATTATCTTCAAGCTTGCAAGGCTGTATTGATCAATTTACCGGACATCTTACAATGGTTTAAATAGACAAAACTGTTCTCTAGATGTATATAGAAAATGATTAACACAGCCAAGCACTATGGTATCACCCACGCTTATGGGTGTTTTGCTGGGGAGGTTGGGTGCGGGAATCAGGGGTTACGATTGTGGATACGCTTTGCAGATCCTGCAGGATAACTTGCTTGATGTGGCGCAGTCTTCCAAATGAACTATTCTACTATGAAAAGATGAGAAGCAATAATTACATGTCTAACGAATCTGTCGAGATCAGACCAGGAAAGCGAAGGAGAATCAATTATCAGAAGTTCACAGAAGATAAGGCAGTAATCTAGGAACAGTGTGGTGTTTATTCTGCGCGTTTCCGCCCACAGGGCCGTTGTCAGGGATTTTGAAGTCCCTTTGAGTGCTTCTACCTATAGCTTTTTTATATATAAATTATTTTGTAGAATAGGAAGCTCAGCAGTGTCTTCTACATGATTACAACGCAACAGTAATAGAAGAAAATACATGACATAAGCTCTTCTGCAATGACAGGGGATGATGTTTCAGTAAATCCATTAGGATATTATTGTTTTCTCTGTAGCCTCTATTTGGTGCTTTTCCCCTTATTTCCCACGCTTTTCTCTATTCCGAGTTCTGGTTCTCAAACCATCAGGCCTTGAGGAAACTTTCCTGATCTTCATCAGCCTCCTCCTTGGCATTCACATTCACATTTCACTTTTCAGCCAATCAGCTGCCAATTTAGAGATGGCGGCCATATTGAAAACCGGAACCTGATCCAACTTTAGCTCTCCCAACTGTAAATAATAATAATAAGAAAATCATTATCTCCAATAATAATGCCAATACGCAGTGAACTAATGCTTTTTCCACACATCAACCAACATCTTCATGGTTCATCATCTAAAATAAAATCAATTGGATGTAATTTACAAATAGGGAATATTTTACGTTTAATTATTTATGTATTTCCTTTAAAGCGACAGTACCTGCATATTTTTTATTTGTGACAGAAAGCTTTGCTATGGGCTGAGGAAAGTTATATAGTATAGAAAAAAAAGATCTATTTTAACGGTGTATTGGGAAAACTTCCTATCATGTTGATGCAGGAGAAATGATGCAAAGCTTAGGTATTGTCTCTATTGTCCGTATGTGGGACTGGGTCATGTCTGTATAGGTTTGCAAAAGGGAATCAGTTTATGAAATATTATTGCGGTCCCAGGTATGCAGGGTTTGGGGCAAACTGTTACTGGTAAGGGTAAAGTCTAAATATGGCTATGGCAAGTTGTAGAAGCAGGTATACAAAACATAAACTCAAAATGTAGATATAGATTACTTGAAAAACTTTCCTATTTAGTGCCCATTTCACTCAAGGATGGCTCTCTTTAGAATAAGGAATTTCTCACTATTATTAGAGATAGACCCGAATCGGATATCAGGGTTCCTGCCGGAACTTAGACTTTAGAGATTTCTTTTTCGGATTTTTATGAACTGAGGAACAAATTTTGAAAAATGTCGAGAAATTTTGAAAATAATACGCGGAATGCCAAAACAGGAAGCACATGAAGTTTCTGGTACTGGACGGTGTTTTTTTTCAATTGGCCATTGATACGTGTTCCCCAGACCATTTCCCAGGACCCTGAGCCTTATATAGTAAGTTACCATTGCTATTTATACCTTAATTTTAGGCGGAATTCTTTGATTTTTTTTAACTTGTGGATTTTTTTCAGAAAATCTGCGAATCTTCAAGGCGGAACGGATTTCAGTGTGTTTGGCTATCTCTAATGATTATTGGTGCACTTGACTCATTGGGAGACAACCCACTGCATACCTCCCGACTGTCCATATTTTAGGGTCATGTACTGCCATCCTGGCTTCGTTCTCGATTGGGTAGCACATTTTAGAGGTCCTTATGCTAACCAATTATAGGGGCTGATGCAATAACAGGTGTAAAAGTTTGCCTGTGCTATTAATTTGGCAGGAACCAACCAGTTGTTAGATTTTTACTGGGTAATTGCAGTTAGATAACATCTGATTGGTTGCTGTAGATTAATAGCACGGACAAACTTTTTCACCTTTTTCTGCATCAGCTCCGTATGTTCTTGTAGTATCAGGGATAACTCCGTGTCACCTAGGAGTGGAAAATTACTTTATTATATTGAATCTTCTACTTTCAAGGTGACCAAACTTTCCAATCGCGACAACAATAAAAGCACTAAGGGAAAACAATCTGAAGGTCTTAAAAGAAAAGTAAAATTTAACTCTTTAAATGAACTTGTCCCTGCTCTTCAGTTTATAGCAGAAATCTCATTGATCTGTTTATTCTATTACTCTCCATGGACGGAATGCCATATCCCCTTTTATTGCCTGATCCAAGGTAAAGTCACAGATACAAACCCCTCTCTGTATTTATCATGAGGCCATATTGGTAAATGCATCACGTCTAGTTTTATATCCCGTGAATAGTGCCGGGAGCTTTGTTGCTCCTCATGCATAATAGATAACAACATCCCAATCACAAAATTATCTGCACCCCTGAGAATTTCCTGGCCATGAAGTCATTCTTCCTTTCCATTACCCTTACATCTCCCTAGTTACCCTACTCAGCACCCATAATCAGCCCTTTATTTACACATACTCGGATAATCTGCATAATCAATAGTAATATTAAGAAGGGAGACATGGTATTTTATAAAGCACAAGTTAGTATTTTTGGAAAAAAAGCTTAGGGCTTCAATTTGTAAATTGGTTGTGATGTCAATGACGACGTGGTCATGATTGACAAGTGGGTGGGTGGAAGAAGCAACAAGGGGGTTATGGGGGCTCAGAGTGGGTTTGTTGCAGGATAGATGTGGAGTGGTTGGGGAATGTGAAGCACTGGGGACAGGTGGATGGACTTTTTATTTATCTATTAATGACAGCTCAGCCTAATCTGTGTGCTGTGCCCTCTAATATGGAAATTCTTTTTTAACAATATCCCTTTAATGAATATACCCTTAATAATATTGTTTCATTAATAGACAAGTCTGTCACACTTTACGGGACTGATGCAATGAAAGGTTCAATAATCTGCCCATGCTATTAATCTGCAGTGTCCAATCAGATGTTATGTAACTGCAGCCCAGTTAAAAGCTACCATTTGATTGGTTGTTGTGTATAAATAGCATGGGCAAAATTTAGTCCCTAGATAAGAAGCAAGTGGGAGTTGGCCAGTTTTCTGATTTTTAATTTGGCTTGAAAAAGCCAAATTCCCATTCTTTCTATTTCTTCTTCTTCTTCAGTTTTATTCTTCCACTTTTTTGGACTGTATCTCCTCCCACAGTTTTTGAGCTAGAAATTCGGTACAGACGGTACAGACGTGCAGGGCATATAGGAGATGTGCGGGGGCATATAGGAGAAGTGTGCTATATTCTAGCTAAGGAATCCGCAGAAGCGTTACGGTGTTATCGGCGAATTTTGGGAGATTTTTTTTCCCATAGACTATAATGGTAACAATCCTCAAATGTGGATATTTCAAAACAGTTTATTTCATGGTCATAAATACAAACGGTAATTCCCCTTGGAAGCCATACTTAAAGGGTAACTATAGTCAAAAAAACTAATTTTGATCAATCATCAATAAAAGTTAGTTATATGTTTAGTATATGGTTATACATGCAAAAATATATACCCCCCACCTCACACAGGTACACACACCTACTGACCTACCCTTTATTCCTTTAGCAGCCATACTTATAAATAAAGTCAAAAAAATTAATTTAGATTTGTCCTCAATAAAAGATAGTTTTATGGTTGTAAACTCAAAGAAGACATACGCCCTCAACCAGACCCAGGTACACACACCTACTGATCTACTTATCCATTACTGTGGCAGCAATACTTAAAGGGTAACTAAAGTCAAAAAAGCAAATTTTGATCAATAATCAAAAGACTTTGTTTTTTTTAACCCCCAACGTGATACAGGTACACACACCTACTGACCTACCCCTCCAGCACTGTTGCAGCCATATTTAAAGGGTAACTAAAGTAAAAAAAACTAATTTTGACCAATCATCAAAGAAGTTTGTTTTTTTAACCCCCAACCCGACACAGGTACACAAACATACTGATTTACTTATCCATTACTATGGCAGCCATATGTAAAGGGTAACTAAAGTCAAAAAAACTAATTTTGATCAATAATCAAAAGTTTGTTTTTTTAACCTGATCCAGGTACACACACCTACTGACCCACCCTTCTATTTCCATGGCAGCCATATTTAAAGGGTAACTATAGTCAAAAAACACATTTTGACCAATCATCAAAAAAGTTAGTATTTTATCTCCCAACCTGATATGAGTACACACACACCAACTGACCTACCTTTAATGCATGTGACATATTTAAAGGGTAAGTAAAAAAACAACAATGTCCTCATCATTGCCATTATTGAGTTTTAGAAGAAACACACAAATTCCCTTCCAAAATGCAGTCTTTCAAGCCAAATTCAAAGTTTACACTTAAACTTTCCCTTTCTAGATTTCTTATGTTGGGGCTAAGAACATTTTCGAGGGCCATTTGGAAGAATTGAAAATGAGAACAGAATACAATACAGAACATTTCTCTATAAATAGTACCAGGGTTAAATGTAGCCTTTAGAGCCTGCTGATGGGGTAGGCAGGTAGACATGGGAAAACTAGCTCAAAACGATTGCTTATAGACAGATCTGTCCTTCTCTTGCCTTCATTTTTTACTCTTTCTCCAATCTTTAACATTTATGTGCATTTGTTGGGGAGAAGGGGCGACTGGGGGCCAAGCAGGTGAGTTGTCAGATATGGCGCAAACAGAACAGAAGGTAGGAGTACTGACAGTTACCTCCCTGGGAAATTTTATTTTTAGAATGGAGAAAGTGGATTTAGCCATATAACTGTTTATAACACTGAATGTCCAACATATTAAAATATAGAACACTAGTTTTCTGTCTTATATTAAGTAAAGACCAATCAGAACACTCACAATTAAGAAATATTCTTATTCTGACAACTGGACTCATCAGAGAATCCTGGGGACTGAGGAGCTTTTGAAGCCTGATACACTTACTAAATCTAGGCCAAAATACATCTTTATCCCTCCATCTGCGTATGAGCCTGGTTCCCTCAGGGAAGTTCGTATCTATATGTCAGGAAAGACGTCTGTCCCCATTGAATCTGATCCACACAAACGGTAACAGAGATCTATGCATCTACTGTTATAAATATTTATGCACATTGTTAGTTTTGTCATATTCACCTGACCTCTGGGGATTTCCAACCCTGTCAGATCCAATTCAACCTCTATATATTTATATACATGGAACTGCGAGAAAAAAAAATATTGTCTCGATAATATGGCAAGGATTAAATAAACCTCAATGTCTCTTGGTGAGAGATCTTCCCTGCTTGATGTTAAAGGGGCTGTATATCCCCCCTGCCCTTTTAGAAATTATTCTTCATTCATTTCATTCTAACTAGGCAGTGAATTCTGGATTTATAGATTATTCTTTGCACAAATTGCTCCTTCTTTATTTGCATTTTTACATGAAATAATAGATGGATAGACCACATAAATAGATAGACCACTGCTTGCTTTACCTGGGCCATTGTCAGTGTGTATTAATATGTTAACTTACAATCGCCATACACTAGTTTGATGTTACAACCCATTTGTTGTGTGATCTGATGAACGTCGATTGGCCAACTTTCCCCTGCCAGATAATGGATTGTGAGTGACGTTACGTCTGTATGACGGTCTGTAAGGTGGTGTGGGAGGGACTGCCGGGGAGGGGGGGAGTGTCCCACTAGTGCAACCCCCATGGAGGGGTGCGCACTAGTAGGGGGGCCTCCCCCATCTCCACAGGCAGGGACCCTGCACCCCACCAGGGGGCCTTACAAGAGCCTTTTGGGGCTTAAGGAGGTCCCACAGCTCTAAACTGGGACCTCCCACACCTCCCCGGCATCTCTAAGTGCATTTGTGGCACTGATTACTTCATCACTATCTTTAAAACAGGAAAGTCCAGGAATAACCTGACAGATAACAACTGTATGCGGTGGCGCTCCTCCACAAAATGATATCGGGAGGTAGGAATTATCAATTCTAATTTCCCAAAACAGGCACTTTTGTAGAGTGGAGTTGTCCTTTAAGTTTGCTGGGTGCTGCCTAGACCAGCCCTAATGGACCCCCCAGCATGTTGTACATTAGAAAATAATATAAAATTAGTAGATCATCTAGAATTGATACACATTACATTGTGTTCTCTGGCTGTTCTCCCTTCGCTATCTGTATTCTATCTCCTGCCGGACTAGCCTATCTGGATAACGACTTCCAAAGCTTCGCAAACCTTGTTACATTATTTAGGACATTCTGTTTCCTCTTATGTCTGTTTATGTTGAAGCCTTAAATATTGCCATCAGGCATGTCTGCAGATAGGGCGATGCAGGGATTCCCAGTTCAGCAAAATGACATTGTGAAAGCCATCTCTGGGGTATTAATCCAGGCATATCTGTGAGCCATAAGGCTATATAGCTAATTGCTGCGCGGAGGCCTATGTAAGCATGTTAACTGACAATTTCCTTAAATAAGCTTACAAGTGCTGATTCAAAAATTCCTACAAAATTTTCTGCATGTAAAAGCAGCCACCAGTCGACACGGACCATTTCACCTGCAGGGCATCAATTCTAAATATGCAGTTGGGCTTGTTCCCCAGCAATGGCAGCTAATGGCAAGGAAACACAATCCATTATGTGTCAGGAGAGCTCTCACATAGCCAACAAAGTTTTAAAGGAGAAGTTAAGTCTAATAATTATGATAGGGAGATTCTCTTAATGTGTATTGTTCAATCATTTCGGTCACCTTGTTAGATAAAACAAAAATAAACCAAACCAGACATGTTTTGATTCTTTGTACACACAAAAAGGAGAAATTGCTAGCGCAGTTTACCTTTAAAATAATAATGAGGTGTTAGTACCACACTTTGGCCACTTCAAGGCCCCTCACTTAATGCGAGTCCTTGTTTGATTCTTTACTAATTGGTTCTGTGATGATTATCTACCCATGGCTTGCATGTGCCCATTAGAAGAAAACTGAGGCCCACAGGACCTTTGGGTCTGTAGGTGTGCTGCCTTAGGTTGCAGTAGGCCCCCAGGTTGAGGATGGTTCGGCACCTCTGGCAGATCAAATGTTTGACCAATCACTTTTGGTGAATCACATTTTCCAATTGACTAAATAAAAAGCATTGACCTATTTATGACTAACAAAACTAATTGGTACTTTCTCATTTAACTGCAGCCTCCTAACAATATTGCATCAGGAGTCAGAGCACTTTGTATCCGCGCATAAACGAATGCTTCCTGTTTGCAAGACACCTAATAGTGTCCAATTTAGCATTGCCTTTAACTCAGCCCCTGGGGCATCTGAGTTGCTCAGTAGAGATCTGAGGGGCTTTGACACAGTCAACAGCCAATGAGGTAAAATTTTATGTTATGAACATTCCAAGGAGATGAGCATCCTGGGATAAAGAAAACGTGAGGAACTTGAAATGAAAGCTCACTACTGACCTAAGCAGTTCATAGTAATAGGCATGAAATCAATTAAAATCAATCAAAAAAAACAAAGTCAATATGAAGAATTCCTAGGTATGTGCAATATAAATAACTAATTAAAATAATAATGTCTTTTTCCCACTGAACTTTCCTTTTTAAAAATGCCAGTGTATCCCCTGTAAATAATCCAATCATTGGCATCTTATTCTGTTTCCCATGGACCACTGAAGATGCTGGTCCCAATGAACATTTGGCTGGATGGAAAGTGTTATCAGTAGCAGAGAAACATGGATGAAGCAGCATCTAAAATAACAAAACATTTTAGGTAATTAACAAGAATTTTTTTAAAGGGGAAAACATTGCATCTCAGCAATTTGACATAGGGAACCACTTTATCTTGTTTACTATTACACTTTAGGTCCCTTTTTAGCACCATTAATCATATTGTGACAATGCTAAGGTTGACAAATAAGCAATCATTGGACGGTTTTACTATGTCTGCAGGGTCAACAGAAAAACACATATACTCTCCAAATGACCTTGATCTCCAGAAATTTGGTAGGGAAAGCCGCAATCAGATCCTGCATCCCATGTTCCCAAGAAAATGCAACCAAACAGGTGGTACCTGCCAATAGAATTGACCCACCATAATAAATTAGGACCTTCCATGTTGGGATTATCATCAAGACTTTCATTTTTATGATCACCTATATTTGTATTCTATGAACTGAAACAGATACTATTACACTTTATATCCTTTATGGGGACTGGATTGTATACATTTTTTGTATAGTTTGTAATAACTTAAAAGATTAACTTTTAGAGCTTCCTTGCTTTATTGGTCCTTTACTATCTGGCCAGAAGGAAAGGAATTTCCCAAAAGGTAATCATAAGCACAAATAGGGCATAAGTACCCAACCCCTGTCCCATGGGCTTTTTCAGGAATAATCTTTGGGTGACAGTGTCTATTTGTGTGGTCTGGACCAGGGTTCCCTCTAAGCTATGCGCTCGTGCACGCACACAGCTAGGCTATGTGTTAGCGTGCGCACATACAGCATACCAGGCCTGAGTACACAGGTTAAAATAGTGTGCAAACAATCTGCTGAAATGTAGGTATTGTGGTATGTAGTGCAAATAATCTTATTTTTTGTTTGCGCAGAAGATTTATTTTTGTGCACACAGTCTGTAGAGCATTAGAGGAAAAATTGGCCTGGACAGGCCTGGGTGTAGACTAGATGGACCAGGCAGAGCCATGAAGTGGCCTGGTAACTGTCTGGGGCAAGTGCTCTAACATGGTTACAATCAACACATTTTGTAGGTATAATTTGCACAAGAAATGTCCTCTTTTGATAGCTATACATTAGCCTGTGATACATTGCTTTACACATGGAATGCTATAGAAGGCTCATGCACATTGATATATATGGTAAACCAGAGCACTGGTACTGATTGTTGACTATTCGCATTAAAGTACAACATCCTGCTGAAGAAGCCAAAGGGACCTGCTGACTTTAAACCATTAAAATGTGACAATGTAGGGCGAGAGGGAACTCTGTGAGTTATATTTATTTCATGACTTCCCCTCACTATAGGCTGTAAACTCCTATTAGTGGGTTCTTGATTGGAAGGATCCTCACTTAAGGATGCACTTCACCCTGTATTAGAATGTATCAGCATGACATAAATGGCACGTGGATCCTTTCTGGCCCTGTTATGACAGATTCCCGGAGCCAGGGAAAGGGTGATTTAGTTGAGCCACTGTTACTCAAGCGATGGCACAAAGGGCTATTCACTTCTGCACTGAATTACACTGTAATCGTAGCACTTTGAGTTCTGCTTATTCTTCATCTTCCTGTGTGAATTGGGCATTAGATTTGAGACACAGAACCCTTTTGTCCAAATTTGGCTTGTGTGACTGACTGTGACCTACGTCACTTTCATGGGTCTGATTTTAACCTATGGCAATTTTTTCATTTCTGGTACCTGTGCTGTGTGTCTCTTTGTTGGGGACTTGCATCCTATATCGTACCCCTCTGTATTTTATATTATCTAAAGGTGACCATACATTAGGCCGATACAATCTGACATACAATCAGACGTTTCCATTGATTGGACCAACAATTGTACTTTTTCCAATCTTATTATGTGACATCAGATCGTAATATCAATCGTAATTACGATATAAAAGTCATTTTTTTTTTAAGTAAATTGGTAAAATGATTGTGTGTTTTCTGAAGTTCGATTAATGTAATGTAATGTAACCTCACAATGGACGACATTCGACATTTATCACAATGTCGAACAATAGTATAGTACACATCTACATACAATTAACATTGTACATCTGTCTATCAAAATGTCGGTCGGTTTAAGTCGTAATTAATAATAGTGTATGGCCACCTTAAGTCTAGGGATTTGCTGTGAACCTTGTCCCTTTCCTGTAAGGTAAACTCCAACATAAAAAAAAGTTTCTAAGCAAGAAGCAGAATGGAACATTGACGACCACAAACTCTACAGAAAATAATTGCGCAAAGTAGTGTACCACTATTTGAACTGGTACACCACGATATACCATGTTCTCTTTATCTATGACCTTTGCAATCAATATGTTTTATGGCGCCCCTTAATACACCTTAGCTTACAGTATGATCTCGCTTATCGTTTATCACTTTTGTTATGCTACTGTACCTTGCAATTATTGTCTGACTGTGACAAATCCATTTTGCCTAGTTGGGCTCTTTCTCACTTTTCCATATCTCATTATGTCCTGTGTCACCTCTCTCTGCACAAAATGAAATCTCCAATTTCTCTCTGATTCATCTCTGTCATTTTGAACAGCCATTAGTGCAACCTTTGTCATTTCACCAGCTTTAAGAGACGTTTTACCTGCTTTAGAGTGAAGGGGTCCTTACTCAACTCAAGAGGCCTTCATATGATTTAACTTTGTGTTTATCCTTTGACATTCTAGCAGATCACAAAGTAAAACATGATCTGAAAGTCAGAAGTGGAAACAACTGATATTCTGCACAAATTGCATAAATAACAAATCATGGCAATTTCTAGCTGAGGAATATGTAATATAGTGTAATGCAGTGCCCCTTGATGGCCTTCGGGACATGCAAATTAAATGCTAAAGCTGGACAAGCAACCTCCATTTATTAGGCTGAGTCACCTAGAACAAGGTTTAGGTTGTCAGGTTGCACTTCTGAATCTAGTTTGGATAGTAGTTTAGTGCCCCAAAGGGAGATTAGGCAATAACTCATATACATCTTGTCTTCTACCGTATGGCTACTTATCTTAAAGGGGAACTGTGGTCCAAAAATTACTTTAGGTAAATTGATAGAGTAATTGCTCCCTAGGGAATTTTTGCATTTATTTTATTGTTTATTTTGCATAGTTTTGAAGATATTTACATTTTTGTGTGTGATATGGCAGCAGCATCACCAGGTCCCCTGCATTTCCTGCTTCCTGCTCTGAAACTGTCAGTCAATCTGTCCTGTGGACTCCTTCTCCCTTTGCAGCCCCCCTGGTCCTCCCTATGGACCCCATGGTCCCTCCAGTTGCAGGCCCCCCATGGCCCATTATCTTACAGCCCCATGTGGCCCTGCCCACTTGCGGGTGTCGTGGCCCCGCCACTCACAGGTGTTAAGCCCCCGCCACTCACGGGTGCCGTGGGTTACTCAGACCCCCCTTACCTTCTCTGTCAGGAATTCACACAGCAGAGAGGGACTGCCTGTCACACTGAGGGAGTCTGAGGCTGTGCTCCCAGCGGCACTGTGCAGGAGAAGCCTCAGGAATGTCACAAGTCAGCCTCCCACCCATTAACTTTCTGGTCAGTCATTTCTGTATATCTTGGGCTGTGGAGCACGTAGAGAGTTGGTTGATGGCTCATTTTAAAGGTAGGAAACTGGCCTTCATTTAAACTTAACTTGTTTGGAGACCCCAGTTCCCTTTAATTCTTATAACTTACTTGGCCCCTTGCAAACATGTTTTTTTCCTGGGCACTCCACGGAGACAGCCCTGTGCAAAGTTGTGAATGACCTTTCAGGCTGCCAAAGCCAAAGGCCACTTTTCTATTCTCACCCTTCTCACCCTCCTCTGCTTTCGCACAGTAGATTATTCCCTCCTAATGCAAATTATTCACTCCTTGGGTATCAGGAATGAAGCATCATCGTGGCGTACGATCCTATCTCTCTAACAGAACCTACTCTGTGTCATATAATAATAAACATCCTCTCTGGTTCCTCTAGTGTAGGGGTTCCGCAGGGCTCTGTTGCTCTGTTGTTCTCCCTCTATGTTATTTCCCTGGGAGAATTCATTAGCTCATTTGGTTTACCCTGAGTAACATTTATTTTTGCACCCCCACGCTTTGTCCTGCGACCCAATGAGTATCCCGACTGTTCTGTGCTGTCTCCTCATGGATGGCACACCGATGCCTAAAACTAAACCTGATTAAAACTGAACTAATCATTTTCCTACCTAAACCTGGTCCTATCCACCTTTTCCATTTCTGTAGAAAACACCCCCATTTAACCCTATTCAGTTGGCAGGTTGCTTACGGGTTATTATTGACTCCTCTCTCCCTTTTCCAATCACATTAACTATGTTGCTAAAACCTGTCGCTTTTTCTCTCATTGTGAATCCGTAGATTCCTTTCTCTTTGATACTGCTATGCTTATCCATGCCTCATCCTATCACACCTAGACTATTGTAACCTTCTGCTTTCTGGTCTTCCTGCTTCCCATCTATTTCCACTTCAGTCCATACTTAACTCTGCCGCATGCATTATCTTGCTCTCTATTAAATCTCCCTTTAACGCACATCTACCTGGCTCCCCATTAAACAACATGTTATCTACAAAATCCTTCTCTTAACATTTAAATCCCTTCGCTCTGCTGCTCCTTCTTAGTTTCTTCCCTAGTTTCCCCATATATCCCTGCCCGTACCCTCCGCTCATCACAGAAACATCTCTTATATAGACCCCCCACTCACACTGCCTCCTCTCGCCTTAAACCTTTCTCTCTTCTGTCTCACGTCCTCTGGAATCTATTCCCCTCTCTCTACATCAAGAAACCTCAATAAAGAAGTTTAAATCTAACCTCTCATCAGCATAGGACTGTTGACACTGCACCCATTATTACTTTAGCATTTCACCCCTTTCCTATGTATCTGTATGTTACCCACCCTTGTAAGCTCCACGGGGCAGGGACCTCTTTCCTCATTTTACATGTTTTAAAGGAATAGTTCACTGCAATAGTGAACTATTCCTTCTCTACATTGATTGAAGCCCAGGAGGTTAAGGAGCTATGCCTTACCTCCCGTTCTTCAATCAATGTTGGAAGCCAGGAACGAAGTTCAGGAAATCTTACCTTTCCATGATCCAGCGGGGCCGCTCTGACAGTTCCCGACTGCTTCCTGCTTCTGTTCTACTATAGCGCGCATTATCGGCATGGGTCAGGATGTTTATTTATTGAATACTTAGGGAATGTTGAGAGCCAGTTCCACCATTGGGGGTTACAGGAGGTATTAAGTTGCCTGGGACTGACATCTACTGCTTCAGGGGCCCAGAAAATTCTATGGCTGCCATGATGGGTGCTACAATTTATCAACAGGACCATCGTAGAAAAGCTGTTATCCAAAATGTAAACCCTCTTCTTTATCAGACATGATGTCAGTCTTACTGCGTGAAACTACAAACTTCTTGTCCAATATCAGATTTCCTTTCTGTGAGATACATTAAATAACAATCTGTATGGTTAAGCCAGGGTTAGAAGTAACATAGTGAGACTTCAGACAAGTCTTGATCAGGGCAGGTGTAATTGAGAAAGGTCTTGGGGTTTTTAGTAAGAGAGGGATTACATGGGCTCTGCTTAGCAATATTCATCACTATAAACTTGCATTTCAGCCCTTCCTACAGTGCTGTTGGGTATTTCCTAGATTACTCATCCCCCCTCAAGAGAATAACGTACAATACAATATTTATCTGCCTACTGAACTGTTTTTGTTCCTCTGTGAGTAATAAATCATTTTGTGTGTGTAACATCCTGCTCTTGCTTGCAGTGCAGCAAAACACACACATACATACGCAACATGAATTATATATGTATAATAAAGGAACAACATGGCACGGAGGATTTGAAGTCTCCCCTCTGTACCTTTATTTGACATGATCATTTCTGTGGGTATTCATAACTTTTACCAGGAGTGAGCACTTCTGTACATATTCTGTTCATTTCTTTGACGTAATCATTTTGTGGGTATTCCATTCTACATCTTTAATTAGGAATAATGATCACTCCTGAGTATTCTAAAATTATATCAGAAGTGATCACTTCTGTGGGTATTCTATAACTTTTATCAGAGTGATCACGTCGTGGGTATACACCTGAGGGATCACTTCTGTGGGTATTCTATAAACTTTTATCAGAAGTGATACTTCTGTGGGTATTATACACCTGAGTGATCACTTCTGTGGGTATTATACACCTGAGTGATCACTCTGTGGGTATTCTATAACTTTTATCAGAAGTGATACTTCTGTGGGTATATACACTGAGTGATCACTTCTGTGGTATTATACACCTGAGTGATCACTTCTGTGGGTATTCTATAACTTTTATCAGGAGTGATCACGTCTGTGGGTATTATACACCTGAGTGATCACTTCTGTGGGTATCTATAACTTTTATCAGAAGTGATACTTCTGTGGGTATTATACACCTGAGTGATCACTCGTGGGTATTATACACCTGAGTGATCACTTCTGTGGGTATTCTATAACTTTTATCAGGAGTGATACAGTCTGTGGGTATTATACACCTGAGTGATCACTTCGTGGGTATTCTATAACTTTTATCAGAGTGATACTTCTGTGGGTATATTACACCTGAGTGATCACTTCTGTGTGTATTCTATAACTTTATCAGGAGTGATCATTCTGGGGTATATACACCTGAGTGATCACTTCTGTGGGTATTCTATAACTTTTATCAGAAGTGATCACTTCGGTGGATTATATACAGATGATCACTTCTGTGGTATTCTATAACTTTTATAGGAGTGATCACTTCTGGGGGTTTAACACCTGAGTGATCACTTCTGGGGTATTCTATAACTTTTATCAGGAGTGATCACTTCTGTGGGTATTATACACCTGAGTGAGTCACTTCTGTGGGTATTCTATAACTTTTATCGAGTGATCACTTCGTGGGTATTATACACCTGAGTGATCACTTCTGTGGGTATTTTATAACTTTATCAGGAGTGATCACTTCTGTGGGTATTATACACCTGAGTGATCACTTCTGGGGTATTTATAGCTTTTATCAGAAGTGATCACTTCTGTGGGTATTATACACCTGATGATCACTTCTGGGGTATTCTATAACTTTTATCGAAGTGATCACTTCGTGGGTATTAATACCTGAGGGATCACTTCTGTGGGTATTCTAAACTTTAATCAGAGTGATCTATTGGGTATTAACACCTGAGTGATCACTTCTGTGGGTATTCTATAACTTTTATCAGAAGTGATCACTTCTGTGGTATATATACCTGAGTGATCACTTCTGTGGGTATTCTATAACTTTAATCAGCAGTGATCACTTCTGTGGGTATATACACCTGAGTGATCACTTGTGGGTATTCTATAACTTTTATCAGGAATGATCACTTCTGTGGGTATTATACACCTGAGTGATCACTTCTGTGGGTATTCTATAACTTTTATCAGGAGTGATCCTTCTGGGGTATTATACACCTGAGTGATCACTTCTGTGGGTATTCTATAACTTTTATCAGAAGTGATACTTCTGTGGGTATCTAGAACTTTACCAGGATGATTACTTCTGTGGGTATTATACACCTGAGTGATCACTTCTGCGGGTATTCTATAACTTTTATCAGGAGAGATTACTTCTGTGGTATTATACACCTGAGTGATCACTCTGCAGGTATTCTATAACTTTTATCAGGAGTGATCACTTCTGTGGGTATTATACACCTGAGTGATCACTTCTGCGGGTATTCTAAAACTTTTATCAGAAGTGATCACTTCTGTGGGTATTCTACACCTCAGTGATCACTTCTGTGGGTATTCTACACCTGGATGATCACTTCTATAATTTTGTAAGAATGTTTATGTGGTCCAGAATTTGTTTGTGTATAGCTATATACATTGTAGTGAGGATCCTTCCAATCAAGAACCACTAATAGGAGTTTACAGCCTACAGTGCAGGGAAGTTGAATATAACTCACAGAGTTCACTCTCGCCCTAATTGTCAATTGTAATGTTTATACCATTAAGCATAAAGGTATTATACACTGAGTGATCACTTCTGTGGGTATTCTATAACTTTATCAGAAGTGATACTTCTGTGGGTATTATAAACCTGAGTGATCACTTGTGGGTATTCTAAACTTTTTCAGGAGTGATCATTCTGTGGGTATTCTAGAACTTTTACCAGGAGTGATTACTTCTGTGGGTATTATACACTGACTGATTACTTCTGGGGTATTCTATAACTTTTATCAGGAGTGATTACTTCTGTGGGTATTCTACACCTGAGTGATCACTTCTGTGGGTATTCTATAACTTTTATACAGGAGTGATCACTTCTGTGGGGTATTATACACCTGAGTGATCACTTCTGTGGGTATCTATAACTTTTATCAGAAGTGTCACTTCTGTGGGTATTATACACCTGAGTTATCACTTCGTGGGTATTCTATAACTTTACCAGGAGTGATTACTTCTGTGGGTATTTAGAACTTTTACCAGGAGTGATTACTTCTGTGGTATTCTACACCTGAGTGATCACTTCTGTGGGTATTCTATAACTTTTATCAGGAGTGATCACTTCTGTGGGTATTATACACCTGAGTGATACACTTCTGTGGTTTTCTATAACTTTTATCAGAAGTGATCACCTCTGTGGGTATTAACCCTGGAGTATCACTTTGTGGGGATTCTATCACTTTTACCAGGAGCGATTACTTCTGTGGGTATTCTACACCTGAGTGATCACTTCTGTGAGTATTTATAACTTTTACCAGGAGTGATTACTTCTGTGGGTATTCTACACCTGAGTGATCACTTCTGTGGTTTCTATAACTTTACCAGAAGTGATTTTTCTGGGTTATTTACACCTGAGTGATCACTTCTGTGGGTATTCTACACCTGAGTGATCACTTCTATAATTTGTAAGAATGTTTATGTGTCCACAATTTGTTTGTGGATTTAGCTATATACATTTAAGTGAGGATCCTTCCAATCAAGAACCCACTAATAGGAGTTTACAGCCTATAGTGAGGGGAAGTCATGAAATAAATATAACTCACAGAGTTCACTCTCGCCCTACATTGTCACATTGTAATGGTTTATACCATAAAGCATAAAGGTATTATACACCTGAGTGATCACTTGTGGTGTTCTATAACTTTTATCAGAAGTGATCACTTCTGTGGGTATTATACACCTGAGTGATCACTTCTGTGGGTATCTATAACTTTTATCAGGAGTGATCACTTCTGTGGGTATTTAGAACTTTTACCAGGGGATTACTTCTGTGGGTATTAACACTGAGTGATTACTTCTGTGGGTATTCTATAACTTTTATCAGGAGTGATTACTTTGTGGGTATTCTACACCTGAGTGAAACTTCTGTGGGTTATTTATAACTTTTATCAGGAGTTATCACTTCTGTGGGTATATACACCTGAGTGATCACTTCTGTGGGTATTCTATAACTTTATTCAGAAGTGATCACTTCTGTGGGTATTATACACCCTGAGTGATCACTTCTGTGGGTATTCTATAACTTTTATCAGGAGTGATCACTTCTGTGGGTATTTCACCTGAGTGATCACTTCTGGGTATTCTATAACTTATCAGGAGTGATTACTTCTGTGGGTATTATACACCTGAGTGATTACTTCTGTGGGTATTTACACCTGAGTGATCTTCTGTGGGTATTCATCACTGAGTGATACTTCTGTGGGTATCTACACCTTGAGTGATCACTTCTATAATTTTTGTGAAGAATGTTAGTGTCCACAATTTGTTTGTGTTATTTAGCTATATACATTGATAAAG
>CM033471.1:240856458-240944348 GCA_019447015.1 Hymenochirus boettgeri | reverse complement strand
CTGTAAACTCCTATTAGTGGGTTCTTGATTGGAAGGATCCTCACTTACAATGTATATAGCTAAATACACAAACAAAATTCTGGACCACATAAACATTCTTACAAAAATTATAGAAGTGATCATCCAGGTGTAGAATACCCACAGAAGTGATCACTCAGGTGTAGAATACCCACAGAAGTAATCACTCCTGATAAAAGTTATAGAATACCCACAGAAGTAATCACTCAGGTGTATAATACCCACAGAAGTAATCACTCCTGGTAAAAGTTCTAGAATACCCACAGAAGTGATCACTCCTGATAAAAGTTATAGAATACCCACAGAAGTGATCACTCAGGTGTATAATACCCACAGAAGTGATCACTTCTGATAAAAGTTATAGAATACCCACAGAAGTGATCACTCAGGTGTATAATACCTTTATGCTTTATGGTATAAACCATTACAATGTGACAATGTAGGGCGAGAGTGAACTCTGTGAGTTATATTTATTTCATGACTTCCCCTCACTATAGGCTGTAAACTCCTATTAGTGGGTTCTTGATTGGAAGGATCCTCACTTAAAATGTATATAGCTAAATACACAAACAAAATTGTGGACACATAAACATTCTTACAAAAATTATAGAAGTGATCACTCAGGTGTAGAATACCCACAGAAGTGATCACTCAGGTGTAAAATACCCACAGAAATAATCACTTCTGGTAAAAGTTATAGAATACCAACAGAAGTGATCACTCAGGTGTAGAATACCCACAGAAGTAATCACTCCTGGTAAAAGTTATAGAATACTCACAGAAGTGATCACTCAGGTGTAGAATACCCACAGAAGTAATCGCTCCTGGTAAAAGTGATAGAATACCCACAGAAGTGATAACTCAGGTGTATAATACCCACAGAGGTGATCACTTCTGATAAAAGTTATAGAATACTCACAGAAGTGATCACTCAGGTGTATAATACCCACAGAAGTGATCACTCCTGATAAAAGTTATAGAATACCCACAGAAGTGATCACTCAGGTGTAGAATACCCACAGAAGTAATCACTCCTGGTAAAAGTTCTAGAATACCCACAGAAGTAATCACTCCTGGCAAAAGTTATAGAATACCCACAGAAGTGATAACTCAGGTGTATAATACCCACAGAAGTGATCACTTCTGATAAAAGTTATAGAATACCCACAGAAGTGATCACTCAGGTGTATAATACCCACAGAAGTGATCACTCCTTATAAAAGTTATAGAATACCCACAGAAGTGATCACTCAGGTGTAGAATACCCACAGAAGTAATCACTCCTGATAAAAGTTATAGAATACCCACAGAAGTAATCAAGTCAGGTGTATAATACCCACAGAAGTAATCACTCCTGGTAAAAGTTTAGAATACCCACAGAAGTGATCACTCCTGATAAAAGTTATAGAATACCCACAAGTGATCACTCAGGTGTATAATACCCACAGAAGTGATCACTTCTGATAAAAGTTATAGAATACCCACGAAGTGATCACTCAGGTGTATAATACCTTTATGCTTAATGGTATAAACCATTACAATGTGACAATGTAGGGCGAGAGTGAACTCTGTGAGTTAATTTATTCAGACTTCCCTTCACTTGTAGGCTGTAAACTCCTATTAGTGGGTTCTTGATTGGAAGGATCCTCACTACAATGTATATAGCTAAATACACAAACAAAATTCTGGACCACATAAACATTCTTACAAAATTATAGAAGTGATCATCCAGGTGTAGAATACCCACAGAAGTGATCACTGAGGTGTAGAATACCCACAGAAGTGATCACTTCTGATAAAAGTTTTAGAATACCCGCAGAAGTGATCACTCAGGTGTATAATACCCACAGAAGTGATCACTCCTGATAAAAGTTATAGAATACCCAGAGTGATCACTCAGGTGTATAATACCACAGAAGTAATCTCTCCTGTAAAAGTTATAGATACCCGCAGAAGTGATCACTCAGGTATATAATACCCACAGAAGTAATCATCCTGTAAAGTTTAATACCCACAGAAGTATCACTTCTGATAAAAGTTATAGAATACCCACAGAAGTGATCACTCAGGTGTATAATACCCACAGAAGGATCACTCCTGATAAAAGTTATGAATACCCACAGAAGTGATCACTCAGGTGTATAATACCCACAGAAGTGATCATTCCTGATAAAAGTTATAGAATACCCACAAGTGATCACTCAGGTGTATATACCCACAGAAGTGATCACTGCTGATTAAAGTTATAGAATACCCACAGAAGTGATCACTCAGGTATATACTACCACAGAAGTGATCACTTCTGATAAAAGTTATAGAATACCCACAGAAGTGATCACTCAGGTGTTAATACCCCAAATATGATCACTCTGATTAAAGTTATAGAATACCCACAGAAGTGATCACTCAGGTATTAATACCCACGAAGTGATCACTTCGATAAAAGTTATAGAATACCCACAGAAGTGATCCATCAGGTGTATAATACCCACAGAAGTGATCACTTCTGATAAAAGTATAGAATACCCACAGAAGTGATCACTCAGGTGTATAATACCCACAGAAGTGATCACTCCTGATAAAGTTATAAAATACCCACAGAAGTGATCACTCAGGTGTATAATACCCACGAAGTGATCACTCGATAAAAGTTATAGAATACCCACAGAAGTGACTCACTCAGGTGTATAATACCCACAGAAGTGATCACTCCTGATAAAAGTTATAGAATACCCCAGAAGTGATCACTCAGGTGTATAAACCCCACAGAAGTGATCACTCCTATAAAAGTTATAGAATACCACAGAAGTGATCATCAGTGTATATAATCCACAGAAGTGATCACTTCTGATAAAATTATAGAATACCCACAGAAGTGATCACTCAGGTGTATATACCCGCAGAATGATCACTCCTGATAAAGTTATAGAATACACACAGAAGTGATCACTCAGGTGTATATATACCCACAGAAGTATCACTCTGATAAAAGTTATAGAATACCCACAGAAGTGATCACTCAGGTGTATAATACCCACAGACTGTATCACTCCTGATAAAAGTTATAGAATACCCACAGAAGTGATCACTCAGGTGTATAATACCCACAGAGTGATCACTCAGGTGTATAATACCCACAGAAGTATCACTTCTGATAAAAGTTATAGATACCCACAGAAGTGATCACTCAGGTGTATAATACCCACAGACGTGATCACTCCTGATAAAAGTTATAGAATACCCACAGAAGTGATCACTCAGGTGTATAATACCACAGAAGTGATCACTCAGTGTATATACCCACAGAAGTATCACTTCTGATAAAAGTTATAGAATACCCACAGAAGTGATCACTCAGGTGTATAATACCCACAGAAGTGATCACTCAGGTGTATAATACCCACAGAAGTGATCACTTCTGATAAAAGTTATAGAATACCCACAGAAGTGATCACCTCAGGTGTATACCCACGACGTGATCACTCTGATAAAAGTTATAGAATACCCACAGAAGTGATCACTTCTGATATAAGTTTTAGAATACTCAGGAGTGATCATTATTCCTAATTAAAGATGTAGAATGGAATACCCACAAAATGATTAGTCAAAGAAATGAACAGAATAGTACAGAAGTGCTCACTCCTGGTAAAAGTTATGAATACCCACAGAAATGATCATGTCAAATAAAGGTACAGAGGGGATGACTTCAAATCCTCCGTGCCATGTTGTTCCTTTATTATACATATATAATTCATGTTGCGTATGTATGTGTGTGTTTTGCTGCACTGCAAGCAAGAGCAGGATGTTACACACACATAAATGATTTATTACTCACAGAGGAACAAAAACAGTTCAGTAGGCAGATAAATATTGTATTGTACGTTATTCTCTTGAGGGGGGATGAGTAATCTAGGAAATACCCAACAGCACTGTAGGAAGGGCTGAAATGCAAGTTTATAGTGATGAATATTGCTAAGCAGAGCCCATGTAATCCTCTCTTACTAAAAACCCCAAGACCTTCTCAATTAACACTGCCCTGATCAAGACTTGTCTGAAGTCTCACTATGTTACTTCTAACCCTGGCTTAACCATACAGATTGTTATTTAATGTATCTCACAGAAAGGAAATCTGATATTGGACAAGAAGTTTGTAGTTTCGACGCAGTAAGACTGGACATCATGTCTGATAAAGAAGAGGGTTTACATTTTGGATATACAGCTTTTCTACGATGGTCCTGTTGATAAATTGTAGCACCCATCATGGCAGCCATAGAATTTTCTGGGCCCCTGAAGCAGTAGATGTCAGTCCCAGGCAACTTAATACCTCCTGTAACCCCCAATGGTGGAACTGGCTCTCAACATTCCCTAAGTATTCAATAAAAAACATCCTGACCCATGTCCGATAATGCGCGCTATAGTAGAACAGAAGCAGGAAGCAGTCGGGAACTGTCAGAGCGGCCCCGCTGGATCATGGAAAGGTAAGATTTCCTGAACTTCGTTCCTGGCTATCCAAACATTGATTGAAGAACGGGAGGTAAGGCATAGCTCCTTAACCTCCTGGGCTTCAATCAATGTAGAGAAGGAATAGTTCACTATTGCAGTGAACTATTCCTTTAAAACATGTAAAATGAGGAAAGAGGTCCCTGCCCCGTGGAGCTTACAAGGTGGGTAACATACAGATACATAGGAAAGGGTGGAAATGCTAAAGTAATAATGGGTGCAGTGTCAACAGTCCTATGCTGATGAGAGGTTAGATTTAAACTTCTTTATTGAGGTTTCTTGATGTAGAGAGAGGGGAATAGAATTCCAGAGGACGTGAGACAGAAGAGAGAAAGGTTTAAGGCGAGAGGAGGCAGTGTGAGTGGGGGGTCTATATAAGAGATGTTTCTGTGATGAGCGGAGGGTACGGGCAGGGATATATGGGGAAACTAGGGAAGAAACTTAAGAAGGAGCAGCAGAGCGAAGGGATTTAAATGTTAAGAGAAGGATTTTGTAGATAACATGTTGTTTAATGGGGAGCCAGGTAGATGTGCGTTAAAGGGAGATTTAATAGAGAGCAAGATAATGCATGCGGCAGAGTTAAGTATGGACTGAAGTGGAAATAGATGGGAAGCAGGAAGACCAGAAAGCAGAAGGTTACAATAGTCTAGGTGTGATAGGATGAGGCATGGATAAGCATAGCAGTATCGAAAGAGAAAGGAATCTACGGATTCACAATGAGAAGAAAAAGCGACAGGTTTTAGCAACATAGTTAATGTGATTGGAAAAGGAGAGAGAGGAGTCAATAATAACCCGTAAGCAACCTGCCAACTGAATAGGGTAAATGGGGGTGTTTTCTACAGAAATGGAAAAAGGTGGGATAGGACCAGGTTTAGGTAGGAAAATGATTAGTTCAGTTTTAATCAGGTTTAGTTTTAGGCATCGGTGTGCCATCCATGAGGAGACAGCACAGAGACAGTCGGGATACTCATTGGGTCGCAGGACAAAGCGTGGGGGTGCAAAAATAAATGTATACTCAGGGTAAACCAAATGAGCTAATGAATTCTCCCAGGGAAATAACATAGAGGGAGAACAACAGAGCAACAGAGCCCTGCGGAACCCCTACACTAAGAGGAACCAGAGAGGATGTTTATTATTATATGACACAGAGTAGGTTCTGTTAGAGAGATAGGATCGTAGCCACGATGATGCTTCATTCCTGATACCCAAGGAGTGAATAATTTGCATTAGGAGGGAATAATCTACTGTGCGAAAGCAGAGGAGGGATGAGAAGGTGAGAATAGAAAAGTGGCCTTTGGCTTTGGCAGCCTGAAAGGTCATTCACAACTTTGCACAGGGCTGTCTCCGTGGAGTGCCCAGGAAAAAAACATGTTTGCAAGGGGCCAAGTAAGTTATAAGAATTAAAGGGGAACTGGGTCTCCAAACAAGTTAAGTTTAAATGAAAGGCCAGTTTCCTACCTTTAAAATGAGCCATCAACCAACTCTCTACGTGCTCCACAGCCCAAGATATACAGAAATGACTGACCAGAAAGTTAATGGGTGGGAGGCTGACTTGTGACATTCCTGAGGCTTCTCCTGCACAGTGCCGCTGGCGAGCACAGCCTCAGACTCCCTCAGTGTGACAGGCAGTCCCTCTCTGCTGTGTGAATTCCTGACAGAGAAGGTAAGGGGGGTCTGAGTAACCCACGGCACCCGTGAGTGGCGGGGGCTTAACACCTGTGAGTGGCGGGGCCACGACACCCGCAAGTGGGCAGGGCCACATGGGGCTGTAAGATAATGGGCCATGGGGGGCCTGCAACTGGAGGGACCATGGGGTCCATATGGGAGGACCAGGGGGGCTGCAAAGGGAGAAGGAGTCACGGACAGATTGACTGACAGTTTCAGAGCAGGAAGCAGGAAATGCAGGGGACCTGGTGATGCTGCTGCCATATCACACACAAAAATGTAAATATCTTCAAAACTATGCAAAATAAACAATAAAAATAAATGCAAAAATTCCCTAGGGAGCAATCTACTCATCAATTTACCTAAAGTAATTTTTGGACCACAGTTCCCCTTTAAGATAAGTAGCCATACGGTAGAAGACAAGATGTATATGAGTTATTGCCTAATCTCCCTTTGGGGCACTAAACTACTATCCAAACTAGATTCAGAAGTGCAACCTGACAACCTAAACCTTGTTCTAGGTGACTCATGCCTAATAAATGGAGGTTGCTTGTCCAGCTTTAGCATTTAATTTGCATGTCCCGAAGGCCATCAAGGGGCACTGCATTACACTATATTACATATTCCTCAGCTAGAAATTGCCATGATTTGTTATTTATGCAATTTGTGCAGAATATCAGTTGTTTCCACTTCTGACTTTCAGATCATGTTTTACTTTGTGATCTGCTAGAATGTCAAAGGATAACACACAAAGTTAAATCATATGAAGGCCTCTTGAGTTGAGTAAGGACCCCTTCACTCTAAAGCAGGTAAAACGTCTCTTAAAGCTTGTGAAATGACAAAGGTTGCACTAATGGCTGTTCAAAATGACAGAGATGAATCAGAGAGAAATTGGAGATTTCATTTTGTGCAGAGAGAGGTGACACAGGACATAATGAGATATGGAAAAGTGAGAAAGAGCCCAACTAGGCAAAATGGATTTGTCACAGTCAGACAATAAATTGCAAGGTACAGTAGCATAACAAAAGTGATAAACGATAAGCGAGATCATACTGTAAGCTAAGGTGTATTAAGGGGCGCCATAAAACATATTGATTGCAAAGGTCATAGATAAAGAGAACATGGTATATCGTGGTTTGTACCGTCAAATAGTGGTACACTACTTTGCGCAATTATTTTCTGTAGAGTTTGTGGTCGTCAATGTTCCATTCTGCTTCTTGCTTAGAAACTTTTTTTTATGTTGGAGTTTACCTTACAGGAAAGGGACAAGGTTCACAGCAAATCCCTAGACTTAAGGTGGCCATACACTATTATAATTACGACTTAAACCGACCGACATTTTGATAGACAGATGTACAATGTTAATTGTATGTAGATGTGTACTATACTATTGTTCGACATTGTGATAAATGTCGAATGTCGTCCATTGTGAGGTTACATTACATTACATTAATCGAACTTCAGAAAACACACAATCATTTACCAATTTACTTAAAAAAAAAATGACTTTTATATCGTAATTACGATTGATATTACGATCTGATGTCACATAATAAGATTGGAAAAAGTACAATTGTTGGTCCAATCAATGGAAACGTCTGATTGTATGTCAGATTGTATCGGCCTAATGTATGGTCACCTTTAGATAATATAAAATACAGAGGGGTACGATATAGGATGCAAGTCCCCAACAAAGAGACACACAGCACAGGTACCAGAAATGAAAAAATTGCCATAGGTTAAAATCAGACCCATGAAAGTGACGTAGGTCACAGTCAGTCACACAAGCCAAATTTGGACAAAAGGGTTCTGTGTCTCAAATCTAATGCCCAATTCACACAGGAAGATGAAGAATAAGCAGAACTCAAAGTGCTACGATTACAGTGTAATTCAGTGCAGAAGTGAATAGCCCTTTTGTGCCATCGCTTGAGTAACAAGTGGCTCAACTAAATCACCCTTTCCCTGGCTCCGGGAATCTGTCATAACAGGGCCAGAAAGGATCCACGTGCCATTTATGTCATGCTGATACATTCTAATACAGGGTGAAGTGCATCCTAACTCAGGTGCACCTAGGAGTGGAAAATTACTTTATTATATTGAATCTTCTACTTTCAAGGTGACCAAACTTCAATGCGACAACAATAAAAGCACTAAGGGAAAACAATCTGAAGGTCTTAAAAGAAAAGTAAAATTTAACTCTTTAAATGAACTTGTCCCTGCTCTTCAGTTTATAGCAGAAATCTCATTGATTGTTTTATCTATTACTCTCATGGACGGAATGCCATATCCCCTTTTATTGCCTGATCCAAGGTAAAGTCACGAACAAAACCCCTCTCTGTATTTATCATTAGGCCATATTGGTAAATGCATCACGTCTAGTTTTATACCCCGTGAATAGTGCGGGAGCTTGTGCTCCTCATGCATAATAGATAAACACATCCCAATCACAAAATATCTGCACCCCTGAGATTTCCTGGCCATGAAGTCATTCTTCCTTTCCATACCCTTACATCTCCCTAGTTACCCTACTCAGACCCCATAATCAGCCCTTTATTACACATACTGGATAATCTGCATAATCAATAGTAATATAAGAGGGAGACATGGTATTTTATAAAGCACAAGTTAGTATTTTTGGAAAAAAAGCTTAGGGCTTCAATTTGTAAATTGGTTGTGATGTCAATGACGACGTGGTCATGATTGACAAGTGGGTGGGTGGAAGAAGCAACAAGGGGTTATGGGGGCTCAGAGTGGGTTTGTTGCAGGATAGATGTGGAGGTGGGGAATGTGAAGCACTGGGGACAGGTGGATGGACTTTTCTATTAATGACAGCTCAGCCTAACTGTGTGCTGGGCCCTCTAATATGGAAATTCTTTTTTAACAATATCCTTTAATGAATATACCCTTAAAATATTGTTTCATTAATAGACAGTCTGTACCACTTTACGGGACGATGCAATGAAAGGTTCAATAATCTGCCCATGCTATTAATCTGCAGTGTCCAATCAGATGTTATGTAACTGCAGCCCAGTTAAAAGCTACCATTTGATGGGTTGTTGTGTATAAATAGCATGGGCAAAATTTAGTCCCTAGATAAGAAGCAAGGGAGTTGGCCAGTTTTCTGATTTTTAATTTGGCTTGAAAAGCCAAATTCCCATTCTTTCTATTTCTTCTTCTTCTTCAGTTTTATTCTTCCACTTTTTTGGACTGTATCTCCTCCCACAGTTTTTGAGCTAGAAATTCGGTACAGACGGTACAGACGTGCAGGGATATAGGAGATGTGCGGGGGCATATAGGAGAAGTGTGCTATATTCTAGCTAAGGAATCCGCAGAAGCGTTACGGTGTTATCGGCGAATTTTGGGAGATTTTTTTCCCATAGACTATAATGGTAACAATACTCAAATGGGGATATTTCAAAACAGTTTATTTCGTGGTCATAAATACAAACGGTAATTCCCCTTGGAAGCCATACTTAAAGGGTAACTATAGTCAAAAAAACTAATTTTGATCAATCATCAATAAAAGTTAGTTATATGTTTAGTATATGGTTATACATGCAAAAATATATACCCCCACCTCACACAGACACACACCTACTGACCACCCTTTATCTTTAGCAGCCATACTTATAATAAAGTCAAAAAAATTATTTAGTTTGTCCTCATAAAAGATAGTTTTATGGTTGTAAACTCAAAGAAGACATCGCCCTCAACCAGACCCAGGTCACACACCTACTGATCTACTTATCCATTACTGTGGCAGCAATACTTAAAGGGTAACAAAGTCAAAAAGCAAATTTTGATCAATAATCAAAAGACTTTTGTTTTTTAACCCCAACGTGATACAGGTACACACACCTACTGACCTACCCCTCCAGCACTGTTGCAGCCATATTTAAAGGGTAAATAAAGTAAAAAAAACTAATTTTGACCAATCATCAAAGAGTTTGTTTTTTAACCCCCAACCCGACACAGGACACAAACATACTGATTTACTATCCATTACTATGGCAGCCATATGTAAAGGGTAACTAAAGTCAAAAAAACTAATTTTGATAATAATCAAAAGTTTGTTTTTTTTTAACCTGATCCAGGTACACACACCTACTGACCCACCCTTCTATTTCCATGGCAGCCATATTTAAAGGGTAACTATAGTCAAAAAACACATTTTGACCAATCATCAAAAAAATTAGTATTTATCCCAACCTGATATGAGTACACACACACAACTGACCTACCTTTAATGCATGTGACATATTTAAAGGGTAAGTAAAAAAACAACAATGTCCTCATCATTGCCATTATTGAGTTTTAGAAGAAACACACAAATTCCCTTCCAAAATGCAGTCTTTCAAGCCAAATTCAAAGTTTACACTTAAACTTTCCCTTTCTAGATTTCTTATGTGGGGCTAAGAACATTTTCGAGGGCCATTTGGAAGAATGAAAATGAGAACAGAATACAATACAGAACATTTCTCTATAAATAGTACCAGGGTTAAATGTAGCCTTTAGGCCTGCTGATGGGGTAGGCAGGTAGACATGGGAAAACTAGCTCAAAACGATTGTTATAGGCAGATCTGTCCTTCTCTTGCCTTATTTTTTACTCTTTCTCCAATCTTTAACATTTATGTGCATTTGTTGGGGAGAAGGGTGACTGGGGGCAAGCAGGTGAGTTGTCAGATATGGCGAAACAGAACAGAAGTAGGAGTACTGACACGTTACCTCCCTGGGAAATTTATTTTTAGAATGGAGAAAGTGGATTTAGCCATATAACTGTATAACACTGAATGTCCAACATATTAAAAAATAGAACACTAGTTTTCTGTCTTATATTAAGTAAGACCAATCAGAACACTCACAATTAAGAAATATTCTTATCTGACAACTGGACTCATCAGAGAATCCGGGGAATGAGGAGCTTTTGAAGCCTGATACACTTACTAAATCTAGGCCAAAATACATCTTTATCCCTCCATCTGCGTATGAGTCTGGTTCCCTCAGGGAAGTTCGTACTATATGTCAGGAAAGACGTCTGTCCCCATTGAATCTGATCACACAAACGGTAACAGAGATCTATGCATCTACTGTTATAAATATTTATGCACATTGTTAGTTTTGTCATATTCACCTGACCTCTGGGGATTTCCAACCCTGTCGAGCCAATTCAACCTCTATATATTTATATACAGGAACTGCGAGAAAAAAAAATATTGTCTCGATAATATGGCAAGGATTAATAAACCTCATGTCTCTTGGTGAGAGATCTTCCCTGCTTGATGTTAAAGGGGCTGTATATCCCCCTGCCCTTTTAGAAATTATTCTTCATTCATTTCATTCTAACTAGGCAGTGAATTCGGATTTATAGATTATTCTTTGCACAAATTGCTCCTTCTTTATTTGCATTTTTACATGAATAATAGATGGATAGACCACATAAATAGATAGACCACTGCTTGCTTTACCTGGGCCATTGTCAGTGTGTATTAATATGTTAACTTACAATCGCCATACACTAGTTTGATGTTAAACACCATTTGTTGTGTGATCTGATGAACGTCGATTGGCCAACTTTCCCCTGCCAGATAATGGATGTGATGACGTTACGTCTGTATGACGGTCTGTAAGGTGGTGTGGGAGGGACTGCCGGGGAGGGGGGGAGTGCCCACTAGTGCAACCCCCATGGAGGGGTGTGCACTAGTAGGGGGGCCTCCCCCATCTCCAAAGGCAGGGACCCTGCACCCCACCAGGGGGCCTTACAAGAGCTTTTGGGGTTAAGGAGGTCCCACAGCTCTAAACTGGGACCTCCCACACCTCCCCGGCATCTCTAAGTGCATTTGTGGCACTGATTACTTCATCACTATCTTTAAAACAGGAAAGTCAGGAAAACCTGACAGATAACAACTGTATGCGGTGGCGCTCCTCCACAAAATGATATCGGAGGGTAGGAATATCAATTCTAATTTCCCAAAACAGGCACTTTGTAGAGTGGAGTTGTCCTTAAGTTTGCTGGGTGCTGCCTAGACCAGCCCTAATGGACCCCCCAGCATGTTGTACATTAGAAAATAATATAAAATTAGGAGATCATCTAGAATTGATACACATTACATTGTGTTCTCTGGCTGTTCTCCCTTCGCTATCTGTATTTTATCTCTGCCGGACTAAGTATCTGGATAAAGACTTCCAAAGCTTCGCAAACCTTGTTACATTATTTAGGACATTCTGTTTCCTCTTATGTCTGTTTATGTTGAAGCCTTAAATATTGCATCAGGCATGTCTGCAGATAGGGCGATGCAGGGATTCCCAGTTCAGCAAAATGACATTGTGAAAGCCATCTCTGGGGTATTAATCAGGCATATCTGTGAGCCATAAGGCTATAGCTAATTGTGCGCGGAGGCCTATGTAAGCATGTTAACTGACAATTTCTCTTAATAAGCTTACAAGTGCTGATTCAAAAATTCCTACAAAATTTTCTGCATGTAAAGCAGCCACCAGTCGACACGGACCATTTCACCTGCATGCATAACATCTAAATATGCAGTTGGGCTTGTTCCCCAGCAATGGCAGCTAATGGCAAGGAAACACAATCCATTATGTGTCAGGAGAGCTCCACATAGCCAACAAAGTTTTAAAGGAGAAGTTAAGTCTAATAATTATGATAGGGAGTTCTCTTAATGTGTATTGTTCAATCATTTCGGTCACCTTGTTAGATAAAACAAAAATAAACCAAACCAGACATGTTTTGATTCTTTGTACACACAAAAAGGAGAAATTGCAGTGCAGTTTACCTTTAAAATAATAATGAGGGGTTAGTACCACACTTTGGCCACGTCAAGGCCCCTCATAATGTGAGTCCTTGTTTGATTCTTTACTAATTGGTTCTGTGATGATTATCTACCCATGGCTTGCATGTGCCCATTAGAAGAAAACTGAGGCCCACAGGACCTTCGGTCTGTAGGTGTGCTGCCTTAGGTTGCAGTAGGCCCCCAGGTTGAGGATGGTTCGGCACCTTGGCAGATCAAATGTTTGACCAATCACTTTTGGTGAATCACATTTTCCAATTGACTAAATAAAAAGCATTGACCTATTTATGACTAACAAAACTAATGGTACTTTCTCATTTAACTGCAGCCTCCTAACAATATTGCATCAGGAGTCAGAGCCCTTTGTATCCGCGCATAAACAATGCTTCCTGTTGCAGACACCTAATAGTGTCCAATTTAGCATTGCCTTTAACTCAGCCCCTGGGGCATCTGAGTTGCTCAGTAGAGATCTGAGGGGTTTGACACAGTCAACAGCCAATGAGGTAAAATTTAATGTTATGAACATTCCAAGGAGATGAGCATCCTGGGATAAAGAAAACGTGAGGAACTTGAAATGAAAGCTCACTACTGACCTAAGCAGTTCATAGTAATAGGCATGAAATCAATTAAAATCAATCAAAAAAGTCAATATGAAGAATTCCTAGGTATGTGCAATATAATAACTAATTAAAATAATAATGTCTTTCCTACTGAACTTTCCTTTTTAAAAATGCCAGTGTATCCCTGTAAATAATCCAATCATTGGCATCTTATTTGTTTCCCATGGACCACTGAAGATGCTGTCCCAATGAACATTTGGCTGGATGGAAAGTGTATCAGTAGCAGAGAAACATGGATGAAGCAGCATCTAAAATAACAAAACATTTTAGGTAATTAACAAGAATTTTTTTTAAGGGAAACATTGCATTCAGCATTTGACATAGGGAACCACCTATCTTGTTATATACACTTTAGGTCCCTTTTTAGCACCATTAATCATATTGTGACAATGCTAAGGTGACAATAAGCAATCATTGGACGGTTTACTATGTCTGCAGGGTCACAGAAAAACACATAACTCTCCAAATGACCCTTGATCTCCGAAATTTGGTAGGGAAAGCCGCAATCAGATCCTGCATCCCATGTTCCCAAGAAAATGCAACCAAACAGGTGGTACCTGCCAATAGAATTGACCCACCATAATAAATTAGGACCTTCCATGTTGGGATTATCATCAAGACTTTCATTTTTATGATCACCTATATTTGTATCTATCTATTACACTTTATATCCTTTAGGGGACTGGATTGTATATATTTTTTGTATAGTTTGTAATAACTTAAAAGATTAACTTTAGAGCTTCCTTGCTTTATTGGTCCTTTACTATCTGGCCAGAAGGAAAGGAATTTCCCAAAGGTATCATAAAAAAATACTAATAGCACAAAATGGCATAAGTACCCAACCCTGTCCCATGGGCTTTTTCAGGAATAATCTTTGGGTGACAGTGTCTATTTGTGTGGTCTGGACCAGGGTTCCCTTAAGCTATGCGCTCGTGCACGCACACAGCTAGGCTATGTGTTAGCGTGCGCACTACAGCAACCAGGCCTGAGTACACAGGTTAAAATAGTGTGCAAACAATCTGCTGAAATAGGTAGTATGTGGTATGTAGTGCAAATAATCTTATTTTTGTTTGCGCAGATTTATTTTTGTGCACACAGTCTGTAGAGCATTAGAGGAAAAATTGGCCTGGACAGGCCTGGGTGTAGACTAGATGGACCAGGCAGAGCCATGAAGTGGCCTGGTAAACTGTCTGGGGCAAGTGCTCTAACATGGTTACAATCAAAACATTTTGTAGGTATTAATTTGCACAAGAAATGTCCTCTTTTGATAGCTATACATTAGCCTGTATACATTGCTTTACACATGGAATGCTATAGAAGGCTCATGCACATTGATATATATGGTAAACCAGAGCACTGGTACTGATTGTTGACTATCGCATAAAGTACAAATCCTGCTGAAGAAGCCAAAGGGACCTGCTGACTTTAAACACCAATGTGACAATTGAGGGCGAGAGTGAACTCGTGTGAGTTACATTATTTTCATGACTTCCCCTCACTATAGGCTGTAAACTCATTAGTGGGTTCTTGATTGGAAGGACCTCCTACAATGTATATAGCTAAATACACAAACAAAATTGTGGACAAAAAAAATTCTTACAAAAATTATAGAAGTGATCACTCAAGGTGTAGATACCCACAGAAGTGATCACTCAGGTGTAGAATACCCACAGAAGTGATCACTCAGGGTGTAAATACCCACAGAAGTAATCACTCTGATAAAAGTTATAGAATACCCACGAAGTGATCACTCAGGTGTAAATACCCACAGAAGTAATCACTCTGATAAAAGTTATAGAATACCCACAGAAGTGATCACTCAGGTGTAAAATACCCACAGAAGTGATCACTTTCGATAAAAGTATAGAATACCCACAGAAGTGATCACTCAGGTGTAAAATACCCACCGAAGTAATCACCTTCTGATAAAAGTTATAGAATACCCACAGAAGTGATCACTCAGGGGTATAATACCCACAGAAGTGATCACTCCTGATAAAAGTTATAGAATACCCACAGAAGTGTCATCAGAGTGTAGAATACCCACAGAGTAATCACTCCTGATAAAAGTTATAGAATACCACAGAAGTAATCACTCAGGTGTTAAATACCCACAGAAGTATCACTCTGAGTAAAAGTTCTAGAATACCCACAGAAGTGATCACTCCTGATAAAAGTTTAGATACCCACGAAGTGATCACTCAGGTGTATAATACCCACAGAAGTGATCACTTCTGATAAAATTATAGAATACCCACAGAGTGATCATCAGGTGTATAATACCTTTATGCTTTATGGTATAAACCATTACAATGTGACAAGTAGGGCGAGAGTGAACTCTGTGAGTTTATATTTCATGACTTCCCCTCACTATAGGCTGTAAACTCCTATTAGTGGGTTCTTGATTGGAAGGATCCTCACTTACAATGTATATAGCTAAATACACAAACAAAATTCTGGGACCACATAAACATTCTTACAAAATTATAGAAGTGATCATCCGGTGTAGAATACCCCCCAGAAGTGATCACTCAGGTGTAGAATACCACAGAAGTAATCACTTCTGTAAAAGTTATAGAATACAGAAGTGATCACTCAGGTGTAGAATACCCACAGAAGTAATCACTCCTGGTAAAGTTATAGATACTCACAGAAGTGATCAATCAGGTGTAGAATAACCACAGAAGTAATCACTTCTGGTAAAGTTATAGAATACCACAGAAGTAACACTCCTGATAAAAGTTATAAAATACCACAGAAGTGATCACTCAGGTGTAGAATACCCACAGAAGGATCACTTGGTAAAATATAAAATACCCACAGAAGTGATCACTCAGGTGTATAATACCCACAGAAGTGATCACTCCTGATAAAAGTATTAAAATACCACAGAAGTGATCACTCAGGTGTAGAATACCCACAGAAGTAATCACTCCTGGTAAAAGTTATAGAATACTCACAGAAGTGATCACTAGGTGTAGATACCCACAGAAGTAATCGTTCCTGGTAAAAGTGATAGAATACCCACAGAAGTGATCACTCAGGTGTAGAATACCCACAGAAGTAATCACTCTGGTAAAAGTTCTAGAATACCCACAGAAGTAATCACTCCTGGTAAAAGTTATAGAATACTTACAGAAGCGATCACTCCGGTGTAGAATACCCACAGAAGTATCCTCCGGTAAAGTGATAGATACACACAGAAGTGATCACTCTGGTGTAGAATACCCACAGAAGTAACTCCTGGTAAAAGTTATAGAATACCACAGAAGTGATCACTCAGGTGTAGAATACCACAGAAGTAATCACTCCTGTAAAAGTTCAGAATACCCCAGAAGTAATCACTCCTGATAAAGTGTTGATAGAATACCCACAGAAGTGATCACTCTGATAAAGTATAGATACAAGAGTGATCACTGAGTGTAGAATACCACAGAAGTGATCACTCTGATAAAAGTTTTAGAATACCACCAGAAGTGATCACTCAGGGTATAAATACCCACAGAAGTGATCACTCCTGATAAAAGTTATAGAATACCTACAGAAGTGATCATCCAGGTGTATAATACCCACAGAGGATCTCTCTGATAAAAGTATAGAATACCCACAGAAGTGATCACTCAGGTGTTAATACCCACAGAAGTAATCACTCCTGGTAAAAGTTCTAGAATAACCACAGAAGTAATCACTTTGATAAAAGTTATAGAATACCCACAGAAGTGATCACTCAGGTTTATAATACCCACAGAAGTGATCACTTCTGATAAAAGTTATAGAATACCCACAGAAGTGATCACTCGGTGTATAATACCCACAGAAGTGATCATTCCTGATAAAAGTATAGAATACCCACAGAAGTGATCACTCAGGTGTATAATACCACAGAAGTGATCACTCCTGAAAAAGTATAAAATACCCACGAAGTGATCACTCAGGTGTATAATACACCACAGAAGTGATCACTTCTGATAAAAGTTATAGAATACCCACAGAAGTGATCACTCAGGTGTATAATACCCGCAGAATGATCACTCCTGATAAAAGTTATAGAATACCACAGAAGTGATCACTCAGGTGTATAATACCACAGAAGTATCACTTCTGATAAAAGTTATAGAATACCACAGAAGTGATCACTCAGGTGTATAATACCACAGAAGTATCACTTCTGATAAAAGTTATAGAATACCCACAGAAGTGATCACTCAGGTGTATAATACCCACAGACGTGATCACTCCTGATAAAAGTTATAGAATACCCACAGAAGTGATCACTCAGGTGTATAATACCCACAGACGTGATCACTTCTGATAAAAGTTATAGAATACCCACAGAAGTGATCACTCAGGTGTATAATACCCACAGAAGTAATCACTTCTGATAAAATTATAGAATACCCACAGAAGTGATCACTCAGGTGTATAATACCCACAGAAGTGATCACTTCTGTAAAAGTTATAGAATACCCACAGAAGTGATCACTCAGGTGTATAATACCCACAGAAGTGATCACTCAGGTGTATAATACCACAGAAGTAATCACTTCTGATAAAAGTATAGAATACCCACAGAAGTGATCACTCAGGTGTATAATACCCACAGAAGTGATCACTCCTGATAAATTATAGAATACCCACAGAAGTGATCATCAGGTGTATAATACCCACAGACGTGATCACTTCTGAATAAGTTATAGATACCTACAGAAGTGATCACTCGGTGTATAAACCCACAGACGTGATACATTCTGATATAAGTTATAGAATACCCACAGAAGTGATCACTCTGATATAAGTTATGAATACCACAGAAGTGATCACTCAGGTGTTAATACCACAGACGTGATCACTCCTGATAAAAGTTATAGAATACCACAGAAGTGATCACTAGGTGTATAATACCCACAGACGTGATCACTCCTGATAAAAGTTATAGAAAACCCACAGAAGTGATCACTCAGGTGTATAATACCCACAGACGTGATCACTTCTGATATAAGTATAGAATACTTACAGAGTGACACAGAAGTGATCACTCAGGTGTATAATACCCACAGAAGTGATCACTTCTGATAAAAGCTATAGAATACCCACAGAAGTGATCACTCAGGTGTATAATACCCACAGAAGTGATCACTCCTGATAAAAGTTATAAAATACCCACAGAAGTGATCACTCAGGTGTATAATACCCACAGAAGTGATCACTCCTGATAAAAGTTATAGAATACCCACAGAAGTGACCACTCAGGTGTATAATA
This sequence comes from Hymenochirus boettgeri, assembly GCA_019447015.1. Lineage (NCBI taxonomy): Eukaryota > Metazoa > Chordata > Amphibia > Anura > Pipidae > Hymenochirus > Hymenochirus boettgeri. Next base: position 240,925,482 of record CM033471.1, on the reverse strand, counting down.
CCCACAGAAGTGATCACTCCTGATAAAAGTTATAGAATACCCACAGAAGTGATCACTCAGGTGTATAATACCCACAGAAGTGATCACTCCTGATAAAAGTTATAGAATACCAACAGAAGTGATCACTCAGGTATATAATACCCACAGAAGTGATCACTTCTGATAAAAGTTATAGAATACCCACAGAAGTGATCACTCAGGTGTATAATACCCGCAGAATTGATCACTCCTGATAAAAGTTATAGAATACCCACAGAAGTGATCACTCAGGTGTATAATACCCACAGACGTGATCACTCCTGATAAAAGTTATAGAATACCCACAGAAGTGATCACTTCTGATATAAGTTATAGAATACTTGCAGGAGTGATCATTATTCCTAATTAAAGATGTAGAATGGAATACCCCTGATAAAAGTTATAGAATACCCACAGAAGTGATCACTCAGGTGTATAATACCCACAGAAGTGATCACTCAGGTGTATAATACCCACAGAAGTAATCACTTCTGATAAAAGTTATAGAATACCCACAGAAGTGATCACTCAGGTGTATAATACCCACAGAAATTTTGTGATACCTATATTTGTATTCTATGAACTGAAACATACTATTACTTATATCCTTTATGGGGATCTGATTGTTATTTTGTGATAGTTTGTAATAACTTAAAAGATTAACTTTTAGAGCTTCCTTGCTTTATTGGTCCTTTACATCTGGCCAGAAGGAAAGGAATTCCCAAAAGGTAATCATAAGACAAATAGGGCATAAGTACCCAACCCCTGTCCCATGGGCTTTTTCAGGAATAATCTTTGGGTGACAGGTTTTTTGTGTGGTCTGGACCAGGGTTCCCTCTAAGCTATGCGCTCGTGCACGCACACAGCTAGGCTATGTGTTAGCGTGCGCACATACAGCATACCAGGCCTGAGTACACAGGTTAAAATAGTGTGCAAACAATCTGCTGAAATGTAGGTATTGTGGTATGTAGTGCAAATAATCTTATTTTGTTTGCGCAGAAAGATTATTGTGCACACAGTCTGTAGAGCATTAGAGGAAAAATTGGCCTGGACAGGCCGGGGGTAGACTAGATGGACCAGGCAGAGCCATGAAGTGGCTGGTAACTGTCTGGGGCAAGTGCTCTAACATGGTTACAATCAACACATTTTGTAGGTATAATTTGCACAAGAAATGTCTCTTTTGATAGCTATACATTAGCTGTGATACATTGCTTTACAATGGAATGCTATAGAAGGCTCATGCACATGTGATATATAGGTAAACCAGAGCACATGGTACTGATTGTTGACTATTCGCATTAAAGTACAACATCCTGCTGAAGAAGCCAAAGGGACCTGCTGACTTTAAACCATTAAAAATGTGACAATGTAGGGGAGAGGGAACTCTGTGAGTTATATTTATTTCATGACTTCCCCTCACTATAGGCTGTAAACTCCTATTAGTGGGTTCTTGATTGGAAGGATCCTCACTTACAATGTATATAGCTAAATACACAAACAAAATTGTGGACACATAAACATTCTTACAAAAATTATAGAAGTGATCACTCAAGGTGTAGAATACCCACAGAAGTGATCACTCAGGTGTAGAATACCCACAGAAGTGATCACTCAGGTGTAAAATACCCACAGAAGTAATCACTCAGGTGTATAATACCCACAGAAGTAATCACTCCTGATAAAAGTTATAGAATACCCACAGAAGTGATCACTCAGGTGTAAAATACCCACAGAAGTGATCACTTCTGATAAAAGTTATAGAATACCCACAGAAGTGATCACTCAGGTGTATAATACCCACAGAAGTGATCACTTCTGATAAAAGTTATAGAATACCCACAGAAGTGATCACTCAGGTGTATAATCCCCCAGAAGTGATAACTCCTGATAAAAGTTATAGAATACCCACAGAAGTGATCACTCAGGTGTAGAATAACACAGAAGTAATCACTCCTGATAAAAGTATTAGAATACCCACAGAAGTAATCACTCAGGTGTATAATACCCACAGAAGTAATCATCCTGGTAAAAGTTCTAGAATAACCACAGAAGTGATCACTCCTGATAAAAGTTATAGAATACCACAGAAGAGTGTCACTCAGGTGTATAATACCCACAGAAGTGATCACTTCTGATAAAAGTTATAGAATACCCACAGAAGTGATCACTCAGGTGTATAATACCTTTATGCTTTATGGTATAAACCATTACAATGTGACAATGTAGGGAGAGATGAACTCTGTGAGTTATATTATTTCATGACTTCCCCTCACTATAGGCTGTAAACTCTATTAGTGGGGGTCTTGATTGGAAGGATCCTCACTTAAAATGTATATAGCTAAAACACAAACAAAATTGGACACATAAACATTCTTACAAAAATTATAGAAGTGATCACTCAGGTGTAGAATACCCACAGAAGTGATCACTCAGGTGTAAAATACCCACAGAATAATCACTTCTGGTAAAAGTTATAGAATACCACAGAAGTGATCATCAGGTGTTAGAATACCCACAGAAGTAATCACTCCTGGTAAAAGTTATAGAATACTCACAGAAGTGATCACTCAGGTGTAGAATACCCACAGAAGTAATCCTCCTGGTAAAAGTGATAAAAACCCACAGAAGTGATCACTCAGTGTATAATACCACAGAGTGATCACTTGAGAAAAGTTATAGAATACTCACAGAAGTGATCACTCAGGTGTATAATACCCACAGAAGTGATCACTCCTGATAAAGTTATAGAATACCCAAGAGTGATCACTCAGGTGTAGAATACCCACAGAAGTAATCACTCCTGGTAAAAGTTCTGAGATACCCACAGAAGAATCACTCCTGGAAAAGTTATAGAATACCCACAGAAGTGATAACTCAGGTGGAATACCACAGAAGTGATCACTTCGATAAAAGTTATAAATACCCACAGAAGTGATCACTCAGGTGTATAATACCCACAGAAGTGTCACTCCTGTAAAAGTTATAGAATACCCACAGAAGTGATCACTCAGGTGTAGAATACCCACAGAAGTAATCACTCCTGATAAAAGTTATAGAATACCCACAGAAGAATCATCGGTGTAAATACCCACAGAAGTAATCACTCCTGGTAAAAGTTTAGAATACCACAGAAGTGATCACTCCTGATAAAAGTTATTAGAATACCCACAGAAGTGATCACTCAGGTGTATATACCACAAGAAGTGATCACTTCTGATAAAAGTTATAGAATACCCACAGAAGTGATCACTCAGGTGTATAATACCTGTATGCTAATGGTATAAAACATAACATGTGACAATGTAGGGCGAGAGTGACGTGAGTAAATTTCATGAATCCCTTCACTGTAGGCTGTAAACTCCTATAGTGGGTCTTGATGAAGGATCCTCACTTACATGATATAGCTAAATACACAAACAAAATTCTGACCACATAACATTCTTCAAAATATTATAGAAGTGATCATCCAGGTGTAGAATACCCACAGAAGTGATCACGAGGTGTGATTAGAATACCCAAAGAAGATCACTCTGATAAAAGTTTAGAATACCCCAGAAGTGATCACTCAGGTGTATAATACCCACAGAAGTGATCACTCTGATAAAAGTTATAGATACCTGCAGAAGTGATCACTCAGGTGTATAATACCACAGAAGTAATCTCTCTGATAAAGTTATAGAATACCCCAGAAGTGATCACTCAGGTTATAATACCCACAGAAGTAATCACTCCTGAAAAGTTTAGAAACCCACAGAAGTATCACTTTGATAAAAGTTATAGAATACCCACAGAAGTGATCACTCAGGTGTATAATACCCACAGAAGGATCATCCTGATAAAAGTTATAGAATACCCACAGAAGTGATCACTCAGGTGTATAATACCCACAGAGTGATCATTCCTGATAAAAGTTATAGAATACCCAAGAAGTGATCACTACGGTGTATAATACCCACAGAATGATCACTCTGATTAAGTTATAGAATACCCACAGAAGTGATCACTCAGGTATATAATACCCACAGAAGTGATCACTTTGATAAAAGTTATAGAATACCCACAGAAGTGATCACTCAGGTGTAATACCCACAGAATGATCACTCTGATTAAGTTATAGAATACCCACAGAAGTGATCACTCAGGTTATATAATACCACAGAAGTGATCACTTCTGATAAAAGTTATAGAATACCCACAGAAGTGATCACTCAGGTGTATAATACCCACAGAAGTGATCACTTCTGATAAAAGCTATAGAATACCCACAGAAGTGATCACTCAGGTGTATAATACCCACAGAAGTGATCATCCTGATAAAAGTTTTAAAATACCCACAGAAGTGATCACTCAGGTGATAATACCCACAGAAGTGATCACTCCTGATAAAAGTTATAAGAATACCCACAGAAGTGACACTCAGGTGATAATACCCACAGAAGTGATCACTCTGATAAAGTTATAGAATACCCACAGAAGTGATCAATCAGGTGTATAATACCCACAGAAGTGATCACTCCTGATAAAAGTTATAGAATACCACAGAGTGATCACTCAGGTATATAATACCCACAGAAGTGATCACTTCTGATAAAAGTTATAGAATACCCACAGAAGTGATCACTCAGGTGTATAATACCCCAGAAGATCCTCCTGATTAAAGTTATAGAATACACAGAAGTGATCACTCAGGTGTATAATACCCACAGAAGATCACTTCTGATAAAAGTTATAGAATACCCAAGAAGTGATCCATCAGGTGTATAATACCCACAGACGTGATCACTCCGATAAAAGTTATAGAATACCCACAGAAGTGATCACTCAGGTGTATAATACCCACAGAAGTGATCACTCAGGTGTATAATACCCACAGAAGTATCACTTCTGATAAAAGTTTAGAATACCCACAGAAGTGATCACTCAGGTGTATATACCCACAGACGTGATCACTCCTGATAAAAGTTATAGAATACCCACAGAAGTGATCACTCAGGTGTATAATACCCACAGAAGTGGCACTCAGGTGTATATACCCACAGAAGTAATCACTTCTGATAAAAGTTATAGAATACCCACAGAAGTGATCACTCAGGTGTATAATACCCACAGAAGTGATCACTCAGGTGTATAATACCCACAGAAGTAATCACTTCTGATAAAAGTTATAGAATACCCACAGAAGTGATCACTCAGGTGTATAATACCCACAGACGTGATCACTCCTGATTAAAAGTTATAGAATACCCACAGAAGTGATCACTTCTGATATAAGTTATAGAATACTTGCAGGAGTGATCATTATTCCTAATTAAAGATGTAGAATGGAATACCCACAAAAATGATTACGTCAAAAGAAATGAACAGAATATGTACAGAAGTGCTCACTCCTGGTAAAAGTTATAGAATACCCACAGAAATGATCATGTCAAATAAAAGGTACAGAGGGGATGACTTCAAATCCTCCGAGTGCCATGTTGTTCCTTTAATTATACATATATAAAATTCATGTTGCGTATGTATGTGTGTGTTTTGCTGCACTGCAAGCAGGGAGCAGGATGTTACACACACATAAATGATTTATTACTCACAGAGGAACAAAAACAGTTCAGTAGGCAGATAAATATTGTATTGTACGTTATTCTCTTGAGGGGGGATGAGTAATCTAGGAAATACCCAACAGCACTGTAGGAAGGGCTGAAATGCAAGTTTATAGTGATGAATATTGCTAAGCAGAGCCCATGTAATCCCTCTCTTACTAAAAACCCCAAGACCATTTCTCAATTAATCACTGCCCTGATCAAGACTTGTCTGAAGTCTCACTATGTTACTTCTAACCCTGGCTTAACCATACAGATTGTTATTTAATGTATCTCACAGAAAGGAAATCTGATATTGGACAAGGAAGTTTGTAGTTTCGACGCAGTAAGACTGGGACATCATGTCTGATAAAGAAGAGGGTTTACATTTTGGATATACAGCTTTTCTACGATGGTCCTGTTGATAAATTGTAGCACCCATCATGGCAGCCATCAGAATTTTCTGGGCCCCTGAAGCAGTAGATGTCAGTCCCAGGCAACTTAATACCTCCTGTAACCCCCAATGGTGGAACTGGCTCTCAACATTCCCTAAGTATTCAATAAATAAACATCCTGACCCATGCCCGATAATGCGCGCTATAGTAGAACAGAAGCAGGAAGCAGTCGGGAACTGTCAGAGCGGCCCCGCTGGATCATGCGAAAGGTAAGATTTCCTGAACTTCGTTCCTGGCTTTCCAAACATTGATTGAAGAACGGGAGGTAAGGCATAGCTCCTTAACCTCCTGGGCTTCAATCAATGTAGAGAAGGAATAGTTCACTACTGCAGTGAACTATTCCTTTAAAACATGTAACATGAGGAAAGAGGTCCCTGCCCCGTGGAGCTTACAAGGTGGGTAACATACAGATACATAGGAAAGGGTGGAAATGCTAAAGTAATAACGGGTGCAGTGTCAACAGTTCTATGCTGTGCTCAGAAAGATAGGATGAGAGGTTAGATTTAAACTTCTTTATTGAGGTTTCTTGATGTAGAGAGAGGGGAATAGAATTCCAGAGGACGTGAGACAGAAGAGAGAAAGGTTTAAGGCGAGAGGAGGCAGTGTGAGTGGGGGGTCTATATAAGAGATGTTTCTGTGATGAGCGGAGGGTACGGGCAGGGATATATGGGGAAACTAGGGAAGAAACTTAAGAAGGAGCAGCAGAGCGAAGGGATTTAAATGTTAAGAGAAGGATTTTGTAGATAACATGTTGTTTAATGGGGAGCCAGGTAGATGTGCGTTAAAGAGGAGATTTAATAGAGAGCAAGATAATGCATGCGACAGAGTTAAGTATGGACTGAAGTGGAAATAGATGGGAAGCAGGAAGACCAGAAAGCAGAAGGTTACAATAGTCTAGGTGTGATAGGATGAGAGCATGGATAAGCATAGCAGTAGTCAAAAGAGAAAGGAATCTACGGATTACGAAGAAAAAAGCGACAGGTTTTAGCAACATAGTTAATGTGATTGGAAAAGGGGAGAGAGGAGTCAATAATAACCCGTAAGCAACCTGCCAACTGAATAGGGTAAATGGGGGTGTTTTCTACAGAAATGGAAAAAGGTGGGATAGGACCAGGTTTAGGTAGGAAAATGATTAGTTCAGTTTTAATCAGGTTTAGTTTTAGGCATCGGTGTGCCATCCATGAGGAGACAGCACAGATACAGTCGGAGATACGTCATTGGGTGTCAGGACAAAGCGTGGGGGTGCAAAAATAAATGTACGTATCATCGGGGTAAACCAAATGAGCTAATGAATTCTCCCAGGGAAATAACATAGAGGGAGAACAACAGAGCAACAGAGCCCTGCGGAACCCCTACACTAAGAGGAACCAGAGAGGATGTTTTATTATTATATGACACAGAGTAGGTTCTGTTAGAGAGATAGGATCGTAGCCACGATGATGCTTCATTCCTGATACCCAAGGAGTGAATAATTTGCATTAGGAGGGAATAATCTACTGTGCCGAAAGCAGAGGAGGGGTTGAGAAGGGTGAGAATAGAAAAGTGGCCTTTGGCTTTGGCAGCCTGAAAGGTCATTCACAACTTTGCACAGGGCTGTCTCCGTGGAGTGCCCAGGAAAAAAACATGTTTGCAAGGGGCCAAGTAAGTTATAAGAATTAAAGGGGAACTGGGGTCTCCAAACAAGTTAAGTTTAAATGAAAGGCCAGTTTCCTACCTTTAAAATGAGCCATCAACCAACTCTCTACGTGCTCCACAGCCCAAGATATACAGAAATGACTGACCAGAAAGTTAATGGGTGGGAGGCTGACTTGTGACATTCCTGAGGCTTCTCCTGCACAGTGCCGCTGGCGAGCACAGCCTCAGACTCCCTCAGTGTGACAGGCAGTCCCTCTCTGCTGTGTGAATTCCTGACAGAGAAGGTAAGGGGGGTCTGAGTAACCCACGGCACCCGTGAGTGGGCGGGGCTTAGACACCTGTGAGTGGGCGGGGCCATGACACCCGCAAGTGGGCAGGGCCACATGGGGCTGTAAGATAATGGGCCATGGGGGGCCTGCAACTGGAGGGACCATGGGGTCCATGAGTGGGAGGGACCAGGGGGGCTGCAAAGGGGAGAAGGAGTCACAGGACAGATTGACTGACAGTTTCAGAGCAGGAAGCAGGAAATGCAGGGGACCTGGTGATGCTGCTGCCATATCACACACAAAAATGTAAATATCTTCAAAACTATGCAAAATAAACAATAAAAATACAATGCAAAAATTCCCTAGGGGAGCAATTCCTATCAATTTACCTAAAGTAATTTTTGGACCACAGTTCCCCTTTAAGATAAGTAGCCATACGGTAGAAGACAAGATGTATATGAGTTATTGCCTAATCTCCCTTTGGGGCACTAAACTACTATCCAAACTAGATTCAGAAGTGCAACCTGACAAACCTAAACCTTGTTCTAGGTGACTCATGCCTAATAAATGGAGGTTTGCTTGTCCAGCTTTAGCATTTAATTTGCATGTCCCGAAGGCCATCAAGGGGCACTGCATTACACTATATTACATATTCCTCAGCTAGAAATTGCCATGATTTGTTATTTATGCAATTTGTGCAGAATATCAGTTGTTTCCACTTCTGACTTTCAGATCATGTTTTACTTTGTGATCTGCTAGAATGTCAAAGGATTAACAACAAAGTTAAATCATATGAAGGCCTCTTGAGTTGAGTAAGGACCCCTTCACTCTAAAGCAGGTAAAACGTCTCTTAAAGGCTTGTTGAAATGACAAAGGTTGCACTAATGGCTGTTCAAAATGACAGAGATGAATCAGAGAGAAATTGGAGATTTCATTTTTGTGCAGAGAGAGGTGACACAGGACATAATGAGATATGGAAAAGTGAGAAAGAGCCCAACTAGGCAAAATGGAATTTGTCACAGTCAGACAATAAATTGCAAGGTACAGTAGCATAACAAAAAGTGATAAACGATAAGCGAGATCATACTGTAAGCTAATGGTGTATTAAGGGGCGCCATAAAACATATTGATTGCAAAGGTCATAGATAAAGAGAACATGGTATATCGTGTGTACCAGTCAAATAGTGGTACACTAACTTTGCGCAATTATTTTCTGTAGAGTTCTGTGGTCGTCAATGTTCCATTCTGCTTCTTGCTTAGAAACTTTTTTTTTATGTTGGAGTTTACCTTACAGGAAAGGGACAAGGTTCACAGCCAAATCCCTAGACTTAAGGTGGCCATACACTATTATTAATTACGACCTTAAACCGACCGACATTTTGATAGACGGATGTACAATGTTAATTGTATGTAGATGTACTATACATATTGTTCGACATTGTGATAAATGTCGAATGTCGTCCATTGTGAGGTTACATTACATTAACATTTAATCGAACTTCAGAAAACACGACAATCATTTTACCAATTTACTTAAAAAAAAATGACTTTTAGTATCGTAATTACGATTGATATTACGATCTGATGTCACATAATAAGATTGGAAAAAGTACAATTGTTGGTCCAATCAATGGAAACGTCTGATTGTATGTCAGATTGTATCGGCCTAATGTATGGTCACCTTTAGAATAATATAAAATACAGAGGGGTACGATATAGGATGCAAGTCCCCAACAAAGAGACACACAGCACAGGTACCAGAAATGAAAAAATTGCCATAGGTTAAAATCAGACCCATGAAAGTGACGTAGGTCACAGTCAGTCACACAAGCCAAATTTGGACAAAAGGGTTTCTGTGTCTCAAATCTAATGCCCAATTCACACAGGAAGATGAAGAATAAAGCAGAACTCAAAGTGCTACGATATACAGTGTAATTCAGTGCAGAAGTGAATAGCCCTTTTGTGCCATCGCTTGAGTAACAAGTGGCTCAACTAAATCACCCTTTCCCTGGCTCCGGGAATCTGTCATAACAGGGCCAGAAAGGATCCACGTGCCATTTATGTCATGCTGATACATTCTAATACAGGGTGAAGTGCATCCTTATTATTTGGTGTAGCTTATTGCAGATTAATTGTGAATTGTTATATAATTATAATGTAGATGTCACACATTCAGTTAATTAAATACTAGTTTAGATCCTGGAGGAGATAACAACAAGTGGACTTTAAAACCACCCATTGGATGCACTTGATGAAGATGCTTAAAAAGAAAATTACCTTAATGTAGTAACTGACTGCTTATTAGCTCCTATTGACCAAGGGGCATATTTATAAAAGAACGAAAAGTAGCCAAATGTTTTCGCATTCGCTTTTCGCATGGGTTTTCGCCAAAAAGACAGTTAACGCTATTTATAAAGGTAGCGTTAACGAATGGCGAAACCGTTTCCGTGAGCTATCGCTAAACCCTTTTCGCCTTACTTCGCAATGGTAATTTTAGCGAAAAGGGAGCGAAAAGGCATAACGCGATTTATAAAAGAGCGAAAGGTGGTTTTTGCGTTAAAAAGAGCGAAAGATTAGCGCGACCCTGAAGGTGGTGAAAAGTCATTGTTTGAGCGAAAAGGCATTCTAATGGGTAATATGCCTTGAAAAAGCGAACGCGCATTAGAAGGGCGATCGCGCATTAGAATGTAATATGCCTTGGAAAAGCGACATTAGAAAAGCGAACGCACATTATAATGGAATATGCCTTGGAAAAGCGAACGCGCATTAGAAAGGCGAACGCACATTAGAAAGGCGAACGCACATTATAATGGAATATGCCTTGGAAAAGCGATCACGCATTAGAAAGGCGAATGTGCAGTGCAAAAGAAAATTGTATTCCAATTGAGAAATTCTAAGAAGATTGACTAAATAAGACATGGCTGACTTCTTGGTAAATGTGAGGTGGCCATTTTGAACTTGACATCATTTTCTAGTGGGCTTTTCTGGTTTTGAATGGTTTTCGCAATGCAGTCTTCTTAGATACGTTAAGTTTTCGCTGCAATACTTTTCGCTCTTTATCGCGCCCCTTCGCCTTTTTCAGCCGCGAAGTGTGTTTTTTTCGCTTTTTATAAATAAGGCGAAACGAAGCCCCAAATGGTGCTATTTTCGCTGCGATGTGCTGCGCTAATTATTTGGCGAAAAAGACAATCCTTTATAAATATGCCCCTTAATTCTTTTACCTCTATTTTCTCTGCTTTTTCTATGCCCCATTACCCTTTCCTCTACATTTTATTTTCAGTTTTCCGTATTTCTCCCTTTTTCTGATTTGTTACCTTTATTGTCCTTTCTCTGCTCTGCAAATTCTTATTTCCCACATCCATTCCCTATAATCTCCTAATTTTCACTTCTTATTCCACTGCTGCTCCCCTTCTTAGGGTGAGGCCACACTGTAACGAGCTCCAGCGCTCACGCTAACGCCTGTGTACGCGTTCCTGGTGCGCAAGTCCGCTTTGCAGTCCGCGCGTGATTGCGATCGTGCAATGTTTCACAATTGGAGTGCATGTGATGTCACCAAAAATGTGGATTGCATGTGCGCTATGATTAACGGATCGCACATGCATCGCGCAGTCGAACACTTGTGTGGCTACAGCAATTGGGCCACGCTAGTGCACACTTTTAAAAGTGCAATCGGATTGCGCTTACAAGCGTATCAGTATGACCTAGCCCTTATTCCCTCCTTTATCCACTTTTATCCCCCTTTTACTGTAAGAGTGCAAAGGGGCCCTCTTCCACTCTACTGCAACCACCAATCGGAAACTAACTAAAACATATACAAACAATTACAAACTAAAATCAGGACATTTCGCCGTTTATTTAATGGGCCATTAAATAATCTTCAGTCTCTGCTTACAACTTACAAGAAATGTTGGCACAATGTATTAGCCCAACTCAGGGGTGTTCCTAGGGTTTTTGGCACCTGAAACAACTTCTAAAAGCCGCCTACAGGCAGGCAGGGCAGCACGTGAAGTTGGTGTGGCTTTATCAGGGAACAAAGACATGACTTGTGGAGGTGGGTTTGGTGGGCTGACTAAAACAGGCTGTTAAACTGGAGGGATAGCTTAACACTGAATCGTGCTCAGGGCGCACCCTGAGCCAATGTTTCAGTTTGCTTCATTGTAGGGGCACCCCTGGCCCAACTGATGAAACATTCACCCATTGAATGATAATGCTTATTATAGAAGGTAGTCATTGTGCTCTGGTTTAGATGGAGGTTAGGGGTACAGGGTCGATAAATGTTTATAGCTTTATGGAGCATTTGTGGTTATGTGGCAAGCAAGCTGGGACATAATATACTTCCATCTATGCGAGCTCCTCTTTCTTCCTTTAGTGTCCTGTTTTTCCAGTTCATGTTCTTGCTCACTCTTTTATCTGTCTCTTCCCTCCCCCTTTTCTCTCGCTGTCAAGTCTCAATCTCTGTTTGTCTCTTCAATGTTCATCCATTTCCAACTTCTCACTCTTGTTACTTTGTCCCTCCCCTTTCCCTATCACATTCTATAATTACCTCTGTCTTTACTTTCACTCTCTCACCCTTAATCATTACTTTATTTCTCTACTTTTATCGAATTCTTCTCACTCTTCGTTTCTCTTTATCTTGACTATTTCCCACCATGTAACACATACAGTGTTATACACCATTCACACATATTTTCTTTTACTTTTCCCTTATTCTCTCCCTCACTCAACTTCTCTGTCACTCTCCCTTCTCTCTCTTCTCTTGCACTTTCATTCTCACACACCATTTCCCCCTTATCTAGACCTGCTCACTCACTCTCTTCTCCTCATTGCATTTCTCTATTTTTTTCTTACTTGGTCAACTCTCAGCTCCTCTCTCTATTTCTCACTCACACTCTCGCTCTCCCATGTTCTGTTTCTCTGTCTCTTGCACTTTCTCCCATTCACTCTCTCTCCTCCTCTCCCTCTTCCCCCCTTCCCTTCACATCCCTCCCTTAACCTCAGTTCAGAAGCAGAATCTTTCAGCTCAGCATCTTGCTGGGGGATTTTTTTTCCCTGCAATCAGCTCTTTCTTCTCTAAAGGATGCCTGAAACAGGATTCAGAGCACCCAGGGTTGGTTAGAAGTCTGACCTGGTGCAGTTAGAGGGAGACCAGGATTAGACATTAGAATTTATCTGAACTGGACTAAATACCTTGGATACATGAACATGCTGACCCCACTTGTCCACTACAGCCTATTCCTTCTAGGTGAGTACTGTACAAAGTGCAAAGTGGGGTTAGGACCTTCAGTGTTTGTAGTTAATGCCTGTTATAGCCTGTCCCCATAGAACATTGCAGTGGGACACATAAAGGGGGATAATCGGGGGCCAAACAGAACAGATGCTGATCACAGACACATTACCAATAGATATCAATGGGAAGTTTATTCACACTGGTGTTTATAATAAAGAAAAGTTTTGGTGTTAGAAATCAAGATGTACACAAATAAATAAAGGTTAATGGTGTCTGTATAGGGGAATGTGTTAGGGGCAGTGTTCTAGGATTGGTCAGGTAGAACTTGTCTTCTACCTATTGGAAATACTTTTGGTGCGGGGTGTTTGAGATATGTGTGTTAGGCTTCTTTCACACTGATGGTTTTTCCGAGAGGTTCCAGATGTTTGCCGCTAAAGAAACGGTACATGTAGCATTTTGCTAGCCAGTGGTGACTGTTGGGGGGCAATCATAAGACGTTCAAAGAACGGCAGCCTACTGTTCGTGTGAAAAAAGCCTTATGGTGTCGATACCCAAAATGTCATTTATGATATGTCTTTATTTATTATTAGTTTCCTGTTGATAATTTGTACTAATTATTCATTATTACTATTACTGTTATTTTACTGTTGGTAATAGCCTTTCCAAAACACCCAAGTATCTTGTTATTGACTTTACTGCATTGCTAACCTAACTTTGTATGTGTGTGACGTAACTGGGGCACAGCTTCCAATTCTTCATCCTCAAAGGCGATTGACATCACCTGTGATGTCAACTACAGCGACGAATGCTATCTGGGTAATTGTTGTTTGTGTATCTGTGATTAAAGTGACATATCACTTCTTATAGTCACTTCTTATTTCTGAAACAGAACATCAACCATACAATTATCATACAGAGTTCTAGAGCAGATATCAGTCATGGATCTATCCAATTATCATACAGAGTTCTTAGAGTAGATATCAGTCATAGATCTATCCAATGATCATACAGAGTTCTAGAGTAGATATCAGTCATGGATCTATCCAATTATCATACAGAGTTCTAGAGTAGATATCAGTCATAGATCTATCCAATGATCATACAGAGTTCTAGAGTAGATATCAGTCATGGATCTATCCAATTATCATCAGATTCTAGAGTAGATATCAGTCATAGATCTATCCAATGATCATACAGGGTTCTAGAGTAGATATCAGTCATGGATATATCCAATTATCATACAGAGCTCTAGAGTAGATATCAGTCATGGATCTATCTAATTATCATACAGAGTTCTAGAGTAGATATCAGTCATAGATCTATCCAATTATCATACAGAGTTCTAGAGTAGATATCAGGCATAGATCTCTACAATTATCATAAAGTTCTAGAGTAGATGTCAGTCATAGATCTATCCAATTATCATAGAGTTCTAGAGCAGATATCAGTCATAAATCTATCTATCTATCTATCTATCTATCTATCTATCTATCTATCTATCTATCTATCTATCTATCTATCTATCCATCCATCCATCCATCCATCTATCTATCTATCTATCTAGATCATGTTTTTAACTGAAATGGATGGTAGTTGCTAAATTGAATAGACACCATCAGAGGTTATAATAAGAGTAAAATAAAACTGATATCTGGGGAAAAGGATAATAGAGAATTTTAGATTCCTATCTAACAATTAGCACACAATAATATAATGATCCACGCAGTTCATATGTGTATATACTTTGTTATAATAAGCAGAAGAGCCTTCCTAAATCAGAATTTACTCTGCAGGCTCTTGCTATAAAATAACATTGTCCAGCTAACAGAGAGAAATAAGGAATAAATCCTCATCCTCAGAAGTGTGGGGGGAGACTTGCAAATTCTAGCTATCCTCTTAGCAGGTGCACAGATCTTCCAGTATATAGAGATTTCATTTTAACGCACTGCACAGCTAACACAGGGAAGCTTTGTTAAATTGCAGGGAAGGATTACAGTAAGTGCCTGCTTTTCCAATAGTTTTCAAATAAGGCAAAAAAAAAAAAGAAAAAGTACTAGCTATGAATGATATTAAGAAAATATACAATATCGACGTGGCCAATTTATTGTTACAATAGCCCAGAGCCACTGAATTCATGTTTTTTATCTCCAAATCCCTTTAGTACATTTATATTCATAGGGTATTAGAAGGATGAGCATGTTTAGACCAATGGAATGTCAGTCTTTTTCCGATGTCTACATCATTCACACGTGTTGAGTAAGTCGATAGAAAACGCTTTCAGGTCATTTTGATAAATAATGTAGATTCCATAGATTCACCGTACACGTGTGATTTATTAACTTGGTTTCTCTATTGATCTATCCAACATACAGGTCCAGGTGTTTGGTTGTAGATACAGAATTGTGTCATTTGGTTAAATATATTGGGTGCAAAAATTTGCCGTTTAGTTAATTTGCAGCAGCCAATCACATGTTGCCCAGGTCTACTACAGTTAAGCCTGGTACACACAATTTTTCCTCCTGACTCGAGACTTTCGACCGGTCGGCCAGGAGGAAGGACAGTTCTCTATGGGCCGCACAATCGGTCATGGTTTCCCGACCTGTCCGATCGTGCTTTCCTCCAGTTTGGACAAAGGAACGGTCGTCGATTGGTTGAAGCCGCCATACAATAATTCGGCCCGACCATCCGAAACACTGAAATGTCGGTCGGTCTGGCCGAATTATTGTATGGTGTGTACCCAGGTTAGAAAACATTTCATTACATCTGATTAGTTGCCAAAGACTCCCCATTGTTGTCACCTGATGGTGTGTCTAAGACAAGTCTGGAGACCCTGGGCATCCCCTGAGAGGTTGCTAGGGGGTCCCAAAAAGAGAGTGACAGTTACTGATCAATCCTTTTGTTTTAAATTTGTTTATAGATATATTTATAGGTCCATTTATTTATCTATGTGTTTATCTATATATTTTGATGAATAGATGACTGAAAAAGAAAGAAATAATTAAATATTTATCATTATGCAGGGGGTCCCACAAGAAATGTAAATGACTTCAGGGGTTCCACAAAGATAAGAAGCCCTGGTGTAGGATGATAAACACATGGGCGATTCCAGTTAGGATATTCCCATAAGAACAGGTCATTTAGCCATATTTATAAGCCCTGGGTATCGGTTTTTAATTATACAGCGTGTGATTACTGACCGCATATTACAACTCGACTGTTATCAGCAATTTACGGTACCGACGGGATTGGCCCTCGGGAATGTGTGTTAATAGATCTACCTGGGCGATGCTAGTGGGTGTTTGTTTGGAGATACTCTGGAAAAGAGCATTTCTTCTATACGAATCTCACAAGAGATAAGATTCCCTATTACCAAGGATTTATAACTGGCAAAGGTTCAAGGGCCAGCGGTTAACAATTCATCAAGACTCTAGAGGCTTCCAAGGTTTTTCAAACTCTGATTCGTCTAGATTCTACCTTGGGGAAAGTAAAGGAAGCTCCGTATATGTGAGGTGTGTTCAGAACACTTTATAATGACGGCAGGCTGAAAGTGCTATAACCATTTCAATCGGCACAGCAACATCACATATGAGAGCTGCCATATAATTGGCCTGGCATTTTACATACAGATCTATAGCAAAGGCCATTTTTATTATGCAGAACATTTCAGATGAACAAACAAAATGAAAGCTCCCACTTCTAAACAGAGACGATGACTGAATAAAAGATATTAAAAAACATTAAAAAACATTTAAAATGGTGCAAAGTTTGCAACCAATCAGATCTTATTTAACATTTGAAAGCTAACATCTGATTGGTTGGGGCAAAATTAGCACCATTTTTATCGATAAGAACTTTTATTGAATCTCCCTGTTTGTGTGCTCTCATTAAGACTACATAAAGGAAAGATTCACTTCAATTAATGAACATTAATATGAACATTATTACATGTACCTCCCACATATATAAAATGCACTGCCTGATTACTTAGCAACTATAACCTAACAGACAGATAGATACTGGTACGCTGATAGATATTTATTGCAATGCAATTTCGTGAAAGGAGAAAGGTGAAAAAGATGTCAGAGTCCAGGGATGGGTCAATACAGCTTATCAATGAGTTGGAATATGCTTGTAGGGGATTTACTAATGTACATTGCTTTCTTTGAGGCGGCCCTCCAGATGGCTGAAATAACTCCCAGCATTCCCTGTAAGCACTCTAGAGTGTGACCAGGGAATGCTGGGAATTGTAGTTTTCAACCTTTCTTGTGCTAGGGATTATATCACAATTTTCTTTTTGGGCAGTCGTTATTCAGCCTCAGGTCTGTTTAGAGAGCAGAAACTTTCCTGTTTTTTAAATCTCGCTGGCCCCACGTTACAAAGCAAAATGCCCATTCACTGTAAAGCGTACAGGAGCAATGGACGAAAAGGGATATTCCCAAAGCATCTGAGTTGAAATCATAATAGAAAAGTAAACACAAGGCAGGATAATTAGATTGAGGCGGTAACATTATTCTCCTAAAACCACCTTAAGCGCTAAAACCCTCATTGGTTTTTCCTGTAAATGGAATTCTCAAATTCAGTCATTTTATTCCATTGATTATCCCTAGCAGATATTTCAGTTAAAGGAATCAGTTAAAGGAACATCCATCCTGCAATATAAAGAAATAAAATGGTGTCAACCGGCAATGGATTTAATAGCTGGTTAAAAAGAAAATACAAAGAGCAAAATCGCTGGTTCTCAAACCAACACAGCACCACAGCTATGACAATGGCTAGACTCAGGAGGCCAGTTTTAGTTCAGTAGTACAACATTGCATTTTAATGAAAACTAAAGCTTAAATATAAATGGCCCTTCATGTATTTGCTAAAAAGTATCGTACCGTTATAGTCAACAACATTTGTCTAATTTTGTAGATTTCTGGCTTTTATTGAGTGGTCATTGACTCAGCTGCACGTACTCAGTTAGTTCTCAAGCTCATTGGTACAGAACTAACCTGTCTGACCTTTCTGGAACCTCTCTGTAATTAAAGGAGAACTCAAAACATGCATTGCACCAAGGGGGAGGACCTACACTGCTATGTCCACATCCTTGGGTTCTTCTTAGTTAGGCAGCATTACTTACCTAAAGTTTCTTTCGCTGCTCCAGTCTTCTCCCCCTACCTTGATCCATCAGCAACAAGGCCAATCAGACGATGCACTCTGCAAGGAATGCATCTTCCTATTTGCCCCATTGTGAACCCAAAAGAGAGATTGGAGTAGCAACGAAAACTTTAGGTAAGTCCTCCTACTTATCTAAGAATGCAGGGGTGAGGACCCTGTGGTTTAGGTCCTTACCCTGGGTACAATGCATGGCAAAATGAAATGCGTGGGACAGAGGTGAGTATAATTGCCCTTTAAGGCTGAGCAGTCAGAAAACCAATAGTTACTTACTAGAAAGGAGGGCTGCAGAAACCAGGAAATCAGGAATCCTACATAATTACAGATGAATGCTAAAGATTTTAGATGTGAAAGTGATAGCTTTCCTCTAGTTAGAAATGATAGAATTTATTCTGGCTCATTTACACTTTAGATTTAGTTCTCCATTAAACTTTCCATCTGCTGCACTACCCATTTTCCATTCCCTGCCCATTGTAGGCTGCAGTATATAATATTATTGGGAATGGTACCTGTGACATTCATCTGCAAATATAATGTTCCATGCATATCTAATGCTGCTGTGACCATATCTAACATGGATAGAAATTGACCTACCAATAAAAACATGGCTGGCATTAGAGCAATGGAGGCCCCAGGCAATGTTGTTATGCTGAGGTCCTTGACTTGATTATATAACCTAGACCAATTAGTGATTGCAAACCTGTCATCTCCAGCTGTCGGAATATAACGATAATAATGACTAGTAAAATAGTATTGTATTCCCAGCTGGTTGGTACAAAGAGATGTATTTTTACCTATCCACGTGAGTAGCGCTCCTCAACTTCCACTGAGTAGAGCAAAATTAAATGGTGAAAAAGTAAAAAGAGGGAAAAAGATACA
This sequence comes from Hymenochirus boettgeri, assembly GCA_019447015.1. Taxonomy (NCBI): domain Eukaryota; kingdom Metazoa; phylum Chordata; class Amphibia; order Anura; family Pipidae; genus Hymenochirus; species Hymenochirus boettgeri. The sequence goes on along the minus strand of CM033471.1, from coordinate 240,906,269 downwards.
CAGTCAAGCAAGGGGAAAGCTAATATGGCAAATCTAAATGTTCATTTGAAGGTTATTAATAAATGTATAATTTTACTAGTTTACTCAACTTTTGACCGAAACCAAATAAATGGACCGAATGTACAAAATGCACAAAATTTACAAATTTGGTCTACAGAATGTATTTGGTGAACTGAATTGATAGACTTGTTTTACAAAGACTATTGGGTGAACCTATTTGTGCTATAGAAATTATTTGGTGAAAAGAACAGTCAGACTTGCTCTACAGAAATTATTTGGTGAACAGAATTGTTTTACAGAAATTATTTGGTGGACAGAATTGACAGACTTGTTCTACAGAATTATTTGGTGAATATTATAAGATTGCTGCGTTTTACAAACATAGGGGAGATGCAGAACCAGATCCGGCATTACTTACCTTTGCGAGATCCCACAATGCAGTAAGTTACTTTGTGAGATTTACTACATTGTTGGATTCCGGTCAGGTAAGAAGCACCGATCTGCGCCTCTGCCTTAAAGGCATTAACAGGGTTATTCAATAAAGTTCTTATTTTTAAAAATGGTGCTAATTTTGCCCCAACCAATCAGATGTTAGCTTTCAAATGTTAAATAAGATCTGATTGGTTTGGGGCAAAATTAGCACACTTTTTAACGATAAGAACTTTTACTGAATCTCCCTGTAAGTTCTGTGCTACAAGGTAGCAAAAAACTCAACGCTGCCTAAATTACATAGGCTGCGCTGCGTTAATTTCAAGATTTTTTTTGGAAATAGCGCAGTTAACCCCAAAATTTGTGTAAAACCAATGCAAACCCAATAATACATTAGGTAACATGGGTTTTACGCTAATTTTGTCTGTAAACAGGTGATTTAGCATCACTGATAATTTATATTGTGATAATCAGTCTTTCTTTAAATACATTGATGAGGCTGTAGTGTTTTTTTTATTTAGCTGGTTTCTTCAAGGGAAAATTTAGATTAGATTTAAGTCAGGTATCCAACCCCTGTGGTACCGTACTCCCACAAGACCACCCCAAACTCCTGCAACTGCAAGCACCTGTATTTTCAGTCCTAGGAATGTCCCTTTAATATCCACAGGGCCCCTGGAATGCCCCCAACCCCTCCACGCCCTAACTCTAACTCCGTCCCACCACCGGATGACATCGCTTACGCCACGCCCTCTCCTTGCACAGAAGCCACATTTGGCAGGGTGGGATGTCTGTAAAGTAAGGAGATGAAAAGAAAAAAAGGACTGTGCCATTTAGTAGTCTTTCCTTACTGCAGAGATTAAAGGAAACTTGATCCGTTTACCAGATTTAATTTTTTTTTTTGCCAAAATGAACTAAAAAAGCAATTTAACCGTATTTTCTTACTGCAGTGGCATGTACTATGAATGGAAAATGTGTTTAGACTTTTCTTCTTTGTCATTTACAAGCATTTTATTACTGCTGAGATTAAAGGGGATGCATGGCAATAACCATTTTAAAGGGCAAGTGTATACCAAATATTTCTTATTAAAGAGTGTAAAGGGAATATATAAAGAGCATCATCGTGTGTACATATTTTTTCTGAAGGGATTAAAGGGAAAGTAAACAATTTACCAATTTATATATTTTTTAGAAAGGATTAAAGGAAAAGCTTGCCATTTACCATTTTTATTGCCATTTACCATTACCAAACATAAATCTTGGTGCACATTTTTAAGACAAAAAGTATGCTTGTTTTTCCTTAGTGCATTTTGTGTACTAAAAACATAAACTTATGCTACAAAATGTATTTGGTCTACAAAATTTTCTTTTTGCCAACATAATGTTACTCTTCACCAAAATAGATTTTGGTCATCAAAATATTTATTTTGGTGCAACAGTTGTTTTTTGTTGACTAAATGTATATTCTGGTCTACCAAATGTAGCTCTGTCACCAAAACTATCAGGGTTATTTAATAAAAGTTCTTATAATTAAAATGGTGCTAATTTTGCCCCTACCAATCAGGTGTTAGCTTTCAAATGTTAAATAAGATCTGATTGGTTGGAGCAAAATTAGCACCATTTTTAACGATAAGAACTTTTATTGAATCTCCCTGATTGTTTTTTGTTGACTAAATGTATTTTGTAATCACCAAATTTCTTTTGGTTGACTAAATATAGTTTTCTGACCAAAATCTTGACTAAATGTCTAAATGTCTAAGTTTTGTTACCACAGAATTTATTTTGGTCAACTAAACATAGTTCTGTCACCAAAGTTTTGGTTTCATTGACTAAATGTATGTTTCCCTGCCACAGAAATTTTCATTCGACTAAATATATTCTTTTTTGATGACTTTGGGTGAGGCCACACTACAACGCACCAAGCGTCCGCGCTTTGTGTGCGTTAGCACGCATTATTTTTGAGTTTGTGCTCGCGCTTTTGCTATCTTTAAAGCTAAAGATGCTCGAATGGACACGCAATCGCATGCGCATCAGAAATCACAGGAACATTCACGTTCCCGCGATTTCCATGTTAGCAAAAAACGTGGGCGCGAACGCGAGCACAAAACGCGTACACGAACGTGCAAAAAACGCGCTAGTGTGGCCTAGCCCTAAATGTATGCTTGGTTCCCACAAAACTTCTTTTGGTCAACTAAATATAGTTTTGTTACCAAAGTATTGTTTTTTGCTGACTTAGGGCTAGGCCACACTGCTGCGCTTTTTTTGCATTTGCACTTGCGTTTTTTTCATATCATTGAAAACGCGGCAACGCACTGAAAACGCACGTTTTCGGGTGTGTTGAGATTGCAATTTGTGTTCCGCATTTGAAATCACAATCGCATGCGTTTTTCAATAGTTAATGGAAAAAACGCGTGCGCAAACGCAACGAAATCGCACATGAAATCGCATGTGATTGCATTTGTGATTGCGTTTGCGTTGCAGTGTGGCCGTGCCCTAAATGATCTTGGAACAAATGGCGCCACATACAAGGCAACCCAGGATGCTGCCAAGGGCCCAGTACACATCAGTGGACACAACTTCAGTATTACAGCCCATACAATACCAGTATATATAACATATAACTTGGGGCCCCATTTGGTTTTAATCCAGTTCTGATCTTCAGCTCTCCCGATTGCCTTTGAAAGCAATGTAAGGTTACGCAATCATTTTCATCTCTATAGCATGCAGAGTTAGTAGAGAATATCTAAGAAATCTTGCAGAAATATTGATTTTTTTTGGAATAGAGAATCAGTGTAAAAGTAAAAGTAAAGCCTCCAGAGTTTAGTGCTGCATCCTGGCATAGAACAGAGGTAAGAATCTTTTATACAGATTATCTAATGTGGTAGAGGTAGGACAGGAGGGTTAGTTAACTTAAAGGCAAAGCTAAAGCACGAACATCGCCTACATAACTTATTTCAGAGCATTTTCCCTAATTATTTAACAGTTTCAGTAGAATGTTTGCACTTGTCGGTAATTTATTAAAAGTAATACTATTTCTTATTTACAATAATATCACAGATCACAGTGTTAGGCTTGTAGTTTGCTGCTTACAGTATACAATCACTGAACACAATCTATCACATTCATCTGTCATTTAGTGGTGCCATTAACCTCGGTTGTTAGCACTTCATTTGCTGTCACCTGCTCTGATCCTGAACTGCAGCTGTTCGGATAATTATTTTTGGACTTTGCCATGGAGCTTTGCAGGTGTTGATACCTCAAACAATGCAGAAACGGTGTTGATGTGCTGTGTATGGTTTTGGTGTCATTTCCTTAAGAACTGACATCAGTGGAGGGTTCCCAGATTGTTTTCTGATTGGAGGACATTCAGCAAGGACACACTGATTGCATTTAAAGGGCCTGTCCACTACCTTCAGAAAAATCTTTAGTTAGGGCTAGGCCACAATAGCGCGTTTGTCACGCATTTGTGCTAACATGGAAATCGTTTTGCGTTCAAGCATTTTTTGCGCAATCGCATGCGCTTTCTCTTTAAAGGGCATGTCCACCCTAAAATAAAGTTTTTGATATAAGATTCCCCCTGGGCTCCCAGCCCCAACCGCTATATTTTTATCTTTAGAAAGCCCCCCAAACTCTACTTACCTCCCCTCTTTCCTCCGTCCATGTTCTTCCTCCTGTCTTGCTTTTCCCCTTCACTGTTGGTATTCATGTTCTTTTCTTTCCTTCTACTTCTTTTGACAAAGGCCCAGTCTGGATATCCACAAGTTTTAAGGGCTCCTCTGAGATGTTTCATTTCTTTAGCCTTCGCCTCTGTGCTAGTGGGGATGTTCTCGGCTCTGTGTTGCAGGGTTCTGATGACCCCCAGCTTGTGATCTAAAGGGTGGTGGGAGTCAAACATCAAATACTGATCTGTGTGTGTTGGTTTTCTGTAAACCTCTACTTCCAGTTAACCATTCTCCCTGACTTCTACCAAGCAGTCCAAGAAAGCCAGTTTGTTGTTTTGCACCTCTACACCTTACTCTGGGCGTTCCTATAACACCTCTTAGCCACTATCTAATCACACCCTTAACACCTGGCTGTGATATGCTAATTGGGATTTTCCAGGGTACATAATTGCCACAGATTCTTGTACAAGTCATTCTGAATTGAGAAAGCCAGTCGGATGACTAGCGAAACGTCTTCAAGAACTACATTTCAAGTCCAGTTGATCTAATTGAATACAACAGATATATTTTTTTCCCTGTTTCTTTAAATATGTTTTTAGGAACACGGGGACAGTTATTTCCCATTCTGATAAACAAAGGGTAAACTAAACTATTAATTAGACTTTTTTTCAAATTCCAAAATACCTGAGAACCCACTTTAGGCTGGAAACACACAGGGTTATATTTATCCTGACCGAACGTTCACTGTGAGCGAGCACTCGGCTGGGAAAATGACTGTCAGTCGCAGCAATAGTGGCTGCTAACAGTGCGCGTGACTATGGGGCCGTACGATCGGCTGTGATTTACCAATAGACCCGATCGCCTGTTCGTCCAATTCAGACAAACGGGTGACCGAGGTCGGAAACGGACAGCCACCCCACCCCATCAGATATTTCCAGCCGACCTTCCGACCGACCGATCCACAGCACTATCGGTCGGTTGGAAATACAGTATCTGCTGGTGTGTACCCAGCATTAGAGGCACAGCCCATGGGATATGCAGCTGGTTAGACAGGAAAGATGTTTCCAGCTGAGATCAGGGCAAAGAGGATAATGTCAAGTCAATGAAAGAGGAATCATAACGTAGGGACAATGGGTTGTCATATCTGATGTTGTCTTGTTCTTTGAAGTGATCATCACGATGTGAGGCTGAGTACATGATAATGGGTGGGGGAAGGACAGGGAGTTGGAAGAGGAATAATAATTATCATTGGTGGTATGGGGACTTATTATGAGGGAAAATGGTCAAGAGAAACATATGGAAAATATAAGTCCTCATTTTGTGCCAGGGTAGCCATGGTTAGTTACTTTACCTAATCATACACTAACATAATATTAGGGACAAGTAAGATCTAGGGAGCCAAAGTTAAAGAAGAATTTACCTTTCCAGACATGTAAATATTTTCCTTTTACTCCACCCATCTCCATCTGGACTATAGTCTCCTTATGTTTAAAAGCTTGAGACAGTAAGCAGCTACCTCATACTCTCCAGCATGCCTCCTTTAATAGACACTTATAGAAACAACACACTGCAGAGGGGGGAGGATAATGAAGTGAACCTGATCTCAGCACAGCTCTGCATTGGTTTTCTCAATAGTGCCCCTATTTAAATCAGAATGTTGAATCATCTCATGTGGATGCCCCTCCAATGTTTAGATCATTTAAGGCAGTGACATCACCTTCAAGCAAGTCAATAAGTTTCACCTTTGTATACACATAGAATGTGCCAAGAAGTTTGATTGTTAAAGGGCAACTGTGGTCTCACATCTCTGGCTGAAGCCTGTGAGAAATTACATTGGGGTGAATGTTCAAACTTCCTGCTTCCAGTAGGTTGAGTGACATCACCTGACCTCTGCTGGCCCTTTTCCCCCGGGGGAGAAGCATGCTCAGTTAAGACTTATTGCTGGGGAAATCAGGAAGTACCTGAGGAAAAAATTGACAGTTGAGAAGGGGAGCCTATTTATCGCGTTGCGCGTTGCGCCGCCTTTGCGCATGTGTTTTTGTAATTCAATATTATAAAAACGCAAGCGTTTACGTAAAAGAATGGTGCGCGCAAAACGCAAATGTATGCGCTAGTGCGTGTGCATCGGAAATTGTGGGAATTTTTGCGTTCCCGTAATTTCCATGTTAACCAAAAACATGTGCAAAATGCACTAAAAAAGCATCCTGCACAATGTCCTGTTTCCCATGTTTCTGCTTCCTGTTTCTACCAGTTAGCAACTGTCGGTTATTTGACAGTTGACATCACAGCCAATGACTGAATGTTAATCCCCTGTCTGCCTCTTCTGAGCATGCCCAGGCTCAGTACAGGCTCAGTACAGGTTTCTAAATTGCTCGGTTTCCATGAGGCCCCCAGAAGCATAGCAGGCATACAGTAATGAATTCATAGGACAAAGTATGATATATCAACATTCTTTCTAAAAGATGTTCTTATGAGGGTGGAGTTGTCCTTTAATGATTCGGGAACAAAACTCAATGTACACGTTGCTGACTAGATTACTTGGGATGCAATGTTAGGTGCCATTTAGAATAAGACACACAGGTGATTAGGGGAATGGAGGTTTTAAACTACAAAGAGAATCTCGGGAGAAATTGGATTTGTTCACATCAGAAAAATGGGACAAGATCAAGAGACACAAGATCAGTCGGAAGGTTTATCTAGTCAACTTGTTCATTATTAATAGTATTAAGATGCTGACAAACTGACTTTCATTGAGATAAAAGAAAGAGAGTACACAAACAAATACCAACAAATTAAACTTTACTGCAGGTCTGTTACATAACTTGATATTGTCAATAATGGGATGACTGATTGATATGCCAATCGGTAATCTGTCTACCTGGAATTAAGGCACCAAGGTTGATATTTTGGTCCAATCAACTAAATTAATTAAATTTGCAAAAAACTTCCAAGATAGATTGGTTTTCCAACGATCCCCAGTTTTTCCAATCAAAATACCAAATGGAAATTGATCGGTGGCAAAATATCAGTATGTGTGTGCTCAGCCCTAGGGCTGTATTACTTAAGGTTCATTCTCGGTAATGTACAATAACGTATTGACCATTCCTCTGGGGTCTCTCCTGGGTATCTATAACCTATTTATAAACCGGACGAATGGGCACTCGGACGCAACTGAAAACCACAGCCGATCGTGCCAACAGTCCTTCCCCTGGCCAACAGGTCAGGAGTGCCCAATGGTTCCCAGTATAAGCAGTGTCATGCAGTATCAGCTAAACAAGTACATTATTTTTGGTATAAGAAGGAGCATAGTTAAAGCAGGGGATAATTTGCCCTCTGTATAGAGCCATTGTAAAGCCTCATCTTGAGTAGGAAAAGCAGTTTTGGGCTCTGGACCACAGTAAGGATATTAATGAATTAAAGAGATGGATAGATAAACTGGGATAGAGAATTTGTGTTATGGAGATTATCAAAATAATTTTTTTTTCCGTTAAGGGTTTGAGCTTGATGGATTGCTGTCTTCTATTAACCCCAAATGAACTTTGCAACTATGTTACTATATAATATTACATCACGTCACAATATCTAGTAGGTCATAGTATTAGCACTGGTTGATCATAGTGGTTAGAACTAATGCCTTGCAGTGCTGATGTTCTGTTTGAATCCACCTGAGACACATCTGCAAGGAGTTTGTATGTTCTCCCTGTGCTTGAGTGGGTTTCTACAGGCACTCCGGTTTCCCCCATAATCATAAAGACATACAGTAAGTGATTGTTTATAGGTTATATATCGGTCACATAAATGTGCTTAGAATGTAAGCTTTCAGGGCAGGTCCTGATGTGTATGTAAACATGTAATTGTAAAGTGCTACTGAAGATGTTGGCGCTGTAAAAATCCACAATAATAATAAAATAATAGTAGGTGAGTTCTCTTATCTTTAAATAAAAAACAGTGACATCACAAATAAACATTAATTAGTGAATAATTTACCCACATTATAAAATCTATAGATGGAACATAATATTTACGGCTCATGTGTCATATAAAGAAAGCAACGGGTCATCATATCTTATTAGTGTGCATTTCAGTCCAGCATTAAAGTTAGATAAAAAGACATAGAAAATCAGGCTTTGTATTTCATTTACATTACAATTTTATGTAAATCAAATTAACATTTTAATTCAAATGATCTACAAATTTGTTTTCATTAAATTAAATTTTAGGTCTGTAGGACACATTCTGATAATAATTCCACTGATCTGTGCGGAGAGCCACTGACAACAAATCCCTTATTAAAGTCACACTAACCCTTTTGCGTTAATTTACCTTGGGGTAAGTGTGACTTTTACAAGGGATTTTGCATTGACTTTATCTTTTTGAACAATGTTTTAAGATGCATGTGCAAGTGATTTAGAGGGACAGTATACTCAATAAATAATTGCTCTCTGGCTCCTCCCACATTCAGTGCCCCTGACTCTCCTCCTGTCTCCGACAAAGGTGAGCATATGTTAATAAAGAGGAAAGCAGACTGTGTGAGGTTCCACTGCCTAAAGCTGGGTATACACAGTAATGATAAAGCCCCGATACTGTCGGATCCGACGGTATCGGGGCTTTATCGTTACTGTGTGTACGTTCGTTTCCCGAACGAGCGCGCGGCCACCGAACGATCGGGTCGGCCGTATGCTCGTTCGGGAAAGGCCGAAAATTTCCATCAGATCCTGTCTGTCATCTTTCAGAAATCTGTACTGTGTGTACCTAGCTTAAGAGCAGTCAGTTATTGCACCAGTATAGAGATCTCCAGGATAGAAGAACCTCGTGAGTGGAGATGCTTTTTTTATGCAGTTATGTATAAGATACAGACAATCACAGCTTCATGCAATTGGAGACTTATTACTCTCCATTCAACAACTGAAGCAGTTTTGTGCGACAATAAAAAACTTAACTTGATCTCCATTGTGTCACAAAGTAGACTAGTGGTTGGCTAATCTGCTGTAGAAAGGATACGCTTTCTTGTCTTTTATATGGAAAGTAATGGGACCTTAGAGGCTTTAGACTGCTCAATTTCTAACCTATTATACATCTAATAACTAGGGCAATTAAAGTAATTTGGAAAGCTTTTTATCTGTGGGTATAAGCTCCAAACCTAGAACTTTGTGAATCATGTTCTATTGGCTCGAATCAAGGGTTGGACACCTGTTCATTAAAGGGTAACTGTGGTCTCCATACAGGTACTCTCTAATAGAGCTCTACATATCTTTTAAGCAAGCCTGGGATGATGTCTCTAGTTTGTCTTTAGGCTTGTAAATTTACAGTTCTTGGTTTGTCCTGTCTGTCTGTCTGTCTGAGTCTCTGTGAAAGTTACTTGATACTCTGTGTAAGAAACCCCCCCCCCCCCCCCAGGCTATTTATAGATCTGCTAGCATTCTCTTTCCATTCCGCTACCCAAGGACTCCTTAGGGAAAGAAAAAGTTTTCTTTTTAGGTTTGTTGCTAGCTTTAAAAATGATTTAGAAGTTTGGGGGTGGGGCTTATGATGCAGCTGTTGATGCTCTTTCCTGGGGGTGGGCATGCTCCCAACCTTACACTTGGAGGCAGACCTCAAAATTCTTGTAATGTCATAGATCACAGTACCAGCAACAAAAGCCATCCCTTGGATAGACTGAAGCTAGAAGCATGATCCTGGAAGGTAGGAGTGCACCCTTCTTAATAAAGGTCACGTGTATGGAGACCACAGTTCCCCTGTATAACTTTTCCTTAATCCCCTACAATGAATTGGCCAAAACCCTGTCCCCTATGTCAGTTGTCAGTTGCATAACCATCTCTCCCCCTTTACCAGATGTATTAGTTAATAGTTGCCCCCAACTTCATTAGATTGTTCCCCCATTACACTGACCCCACTGACTACTATTCTCTGTAGGGTGTCTGGATCTGAAATAATGTATGTCACACCCATGGCTTCCACTCCAATATAATACAGGTGAAGCATCCAAAGACACAGGTCTGTACTCTGTAGCAGTGAATAGTGTAGATTTATTTCAAAACATGTTTGTGCTTAATGTTTCGGACCCACTTGTCCTTTCTCTGTTATCTGAACAATGCCATAGAATGTAGAATGCTCAGTTGTATCCTGGAATGTATATCAGGCCAATGTCGGACCTCATTAACCAATATCTTGTTAGAGTTCTCCAGGATGGAAGAACCATAAAAGTGGAGTTTTTTTATCCCAGCTGCGTTTTCCATCCTCTCATTCTCCATATTGCTGATGCTAAATGTGAAATAATCAGTGTCTATTTTTATGTGAAAATAATTTTCTATATTTGGAGGTGCCGCAAATATATTTCTCACCGTGCCGAGAACACAGGGCACTGGGTCTCCAAAGCATCTCATTATACAGGTGGAATAATTCCACGGTCCTACGTGAGAGCTCTCCTCAATGAAAATTCTGCTTCTTATTAAGTGGGGTTTTGATTGGAGAGTTTATATTAAGGTCACCTCTGATGTACCAATTAACCCCCACCACCTCCACCTTCCCTTAATTACTGACTGTCCCATATCTGTCCCTTCCATGTGCTCAATCTCTCCATCAGAGCTCTGAGCCCCCACAGGATTTCATTAGAAGCCGGTGCAAAGCACAGTGGTCAGGCCCGGAAGAGAAGTCATTTAGACAAGGTGTACGCTGCAGGAAATATTCCCCACACAGCGGATGTTCAGCAGGTCTCACTAAGTAATACTCAGCATGGAGCCTCTAATTTAAGGAATAAAAAAGGCTTTAGAAGAAGTGAGAGCAGTGACAAGCCAACCAATTACATAATGTTCTAACCAATCCACTGCCAGGGATGGGCAGGAAAACTTAGTGCCAATTCCAGCCACACAAGATTCACAGCAATCAACAATAAAACCCTAGCTGATTGGTAGAACATTGATTTCTATGGCAAAACAAAACACAAGTTAATTACAATTCATACAAAGACCAACCTGTGCTTAGCTTATGTAGCCTTTAATGTTTGTAAACATGTAAGTCAATTCACTTTTTTACATCTTTGTTGTACCCACACCTACCTTCCCTATCATACTAAGGAGAACCTAAACATTAATTAACGTAAGCATTAATGAATTCTAAACATCCTAGCTTACAGATCTGTAATCAGCAGTTGTGGAGAAATTTCTGACCAAGTAACAATTGGTTTTCTGACTCCACAGTCATGATTACAGAGAGTTTACAGACAGGTCACCTCCTCTGGCACGAAGAAGAGTTGCGGTGGGGTGGGGTAATAAACTCACTGAGCTTTGCAACTGTGCACAACTTTCTGTGACCAACTTTGTAAAATGGGAAAAAAACCTGCAAGATTTGTTCAAAATGTTGCAGATTGAGGCGAGACATACAGCAGTCTGTTAGTCTGTAATTATAACATTTATGCAGTGTCATTTATTATTTTAGCTTTAGTTCTCATTTAAGTTATAAACCTTAGGTGATCCCAAGCCCACCCTTACAATAATGATCTTCTGTAGATCTTTGTACCTGTTTGTGTGGATGCTCCTTTGACTAAGCAGACACTGACTTCCCTATACATGAAACTGTTCTGCTCCCTGGGTAACTGATATAGCACTTCTCTTAGTGCTGGGTTAACAAACTAACCATATTAAAACCAGTCCCTTCAGTGGCTATAAAGCAAATGTCACATCTACAGCACTGAGTACAAGAGGAGGAGGGTCTAGAAAGAGAGATACTGGAATTAAGACAAGGGGGGAGATGGGGATCTTGGGTGTTATATTAGAGATGAGAGCAGATTAAATTAAATCTTATCTGTCTGACACTTTTTAAAAGATCAGGCTACACACAGTACCGAGGTAATCTTTAAAGGGCAAGTCCATCCCCAAAATGAAAACTTACATACAGGTAAATCACCCCCAAAACCCTAAATGGTAATAGTTTGAAATGTGAAATATATAAGTCTAACCTGAAATCCTGCACAATGTCCTGTTTCCCCTGTTTCTGCTTTCTGGTTCTTCCAGTTAGTAACTGTCAGTTATGGATTTGACAGTTGACATCATAGCCAATGACTGAATGTTAATCCCCTATCTGCCTCTTCTGAGCATGCCCAAGCTCAGTACAGGCTCAGTACAGGTTTCTAAATTGCTCAGTTTCCATGAGACATCCAGAAGCATAGCAGGCATACAGTAATGAATTCATAGGACAAACTATAATATATCAACATATTATAAAGAGGCCATTCTTTCTAAAAGATGTTCTTATGAGGGTGGAGTTGCCCTTTAAAGCTTCGGCTAATCGGTCAGGCTACACACAGTACCAAACTTTATATAGGGAGAACGTTTGGGACAACAGCTTTTTCTACAGCCACAGCCGATTCCTTATACTTTAGTACAGGGAACCGACCGTGGACTAAGGCAATTTTTGGATAGTTCAGATTGATTGTTCGTCTGCCCCTGGAAAGCTGGAAACTGCTGTACACCCTTTACGGCGCCGTCAGCCCTTGAGCATGATAGTAGAGAGTTAACAGTCACGACTCACTATATCATAATTAGGTAATGAACGATATTTGACGGCAATCATTTCCTGAGCGAATTTTCCAGGTAGTCAGGCGAAATAATGTCCGTATCATGTAGGTAGAGCTAATGATCCATGAGGAATTGCCAGGGGGCAAAGTGCCAGAAATTCTCCGAAAACTTTCATTTCAAATTAATGGCCATTGCCAAGATTATGCCACACGAGTAACAATGCCCAATGAGGGGCTTTGAAGGGTTTTTATTTGTACATCTCAATTTTTGTGCAACGTTTTCATCGAGAGGAAAAGCGTAAACGCTGGTTAATGTGATCCGCGCGCGGGAGAGAGAGAAACGATTGTGTTGGGATCCGTTGCCAGTTTAAAAACCCACTGAGATGCAGAGTTTGGAAACCTGCTTTCCACACAAACAGCTTTTTACACTTGATTGAATAGCACAATTATCTCCAATTATGCAAACCCGAGTGTAAAGGATAAGTGCGCTCCTGGCAATTCTCACCTTCTTTTAAACAGCGAAAATAAAAGAAATAAAACAACACTTTGGGAAAATTCCCACACCTAACAAAAGCGAGGGATGTTTTAACTGTATTGAGCCCGTGGTGGTAAGGACATCAATTCAATACAGGCAAAAATGCTGAATAACTACAACTGGGGCGAGAACATAAAATAGGTGACCCTTGCACCATGATTGGATGGGAGAATTTGATTGGTTGGGAGACGTTATTAGCCTGGAGGTACCTTACTGTGCCTATGTCATTAGGTTATGGAATTTAACATTTTCTCTACTTTTTTCCAGCCACATTCTGACTGGGGTCTGTGGGTTGCAGGTCCCCAATGGCTTGAAAGGTCATAGGTTGGACAACTCCCGTATGACCTTATGACTGTAAAAATGAAAAGAACCTGGGTCAGGGAGGTTGGAATTATTTTGACTTCCACCCAATACTGTTTCATCGAGGAGATACAGCACATAGGGTTTTCATCTGCCAGGTTAGTGCCTTGTGCCTTCCTGTATTAAAAATAGTGCTGAAGCGCTGAGGAAGTCTGGCAGAAGCAGTTTTCTTTGCGCTGCCACTCCTCATTATATTGGGAGGTAGAAAATACCAATCCTACCTCCCTGTTTCAGGTACTTTTTCATTTTTTTGGTTTCTGAAAAAACTTTAAACGCACTATAGGTCTACTTCGATCCCATGTTGTAATGCATTTCAGTTTATATCTAGAAACCTGCATTGGGTTGCATCCAGTGACCTACAGGGCTTTTGGGTAGATTGCAGTGCTGTAGGTCACAGTTTGCAGTACTCTTGGTCATGTGCCACTGCATCACTTATGGTTTATAGGCAGTGTTCCTTCTAAGCTGTGCGCTCGTGTGCCCACACACAGCTCTACAGGCCTGCACACACTGGTTAAAGTGGTGCGCACAAAAAAATCTGCTGGAATATAAGTGCTGTGGTATGGAGCACACATCGGCTGTGTGCACAAAATATATTTCTGTGTACACAGCCGATTGAAATTAGAGGGAACATTGCTTGTGAAGGTTCTCATTCATCCAGGCCACTGTATATCTGTTCGCTAGTCATCCGACTGGCTTTCTCAATAATTATGCACCCTGGGAAAATCCCAATTATGTACCCTGATATGCTTATTGGCATAATTGCCACAGATTCTTGTACAAGTCATTCTGAATTGAGAAAGCCAGTCGGATGACTAGCGAAACGTCTTCAAGAACTAAACTTCAAGTCCAGTTGATCTAATTGAATACAACAGATATAGAGGGAACATTGTTTATAGGGAGGGAGCTCTAGAAGCTTTATGGGAAAAGAGTGCACGGGCATGGTTGGATTTAGTCTGAGGGTCTCTGTCTTTGCAGTTTGGGTGTGGAGCCTGACAACGATATGGGTAGAAGGTTGTGTGCAGGTTGGAGGGTTGGATCCTGTGTTTCTTGATTTGAACTCTACACTAATCTCAACAATAAAGTAATTGTCAGCTGATCCCCACACATGTTCTTCATTCTAAGACAAACATATACAGGATGATCCATAATATAACTACCTCTCCCCCATTTTTAAAAAAAAACAATCTTATATACTAAAGTAAGGCTGTAAATATACACGGATTCTGGATGCATTTTCACCAGTACCGCAGCATTCAACCACCTCAACAATGTGGGAGGGATTGCGTGAGGGAGGATGCGCGTAGTGGGTGCACGTGCGTGGGGGGTGGTGTTTGGGGGTGTGTGCGCCGCTGGGTTTGCTAGTTACTTAAGAATGCATAGTTGCCCAAATATCACTGCCATGGGGAACATGAGAACTTTTCTATATTCCATATAGTCTGAGCCCAGTGACTTTATATATAAATGCTTGTACCTGCCATGTAATTTCTTGGTTTTACATTCTTGCTTAACATCAGATTTAATAAGGCAAGAGTCAGGTTAACAGATCATCCTTAGGAGAGAGCAGTTCTTCAGCTCTTTAGGGCTGGGCCTAAAATAAATGATAAAATTGTGATTAAAGAACAAAAGTGATCATGTATGGGGGCAGGACACAGGTATAGGAGGCTCCTATCACTTTTATGTAATCACAATTTTATCATTTATATTAGGCCCAGCCCTAAAGAGCTGAAGAACTGCGGAGGGTGTGATTGCTTTTGCGATTTTACTAAACTTATGGAATAAAGTCTATCAGGGTTATTCAATAAAAGTTCTTATCGTTTAAAATGGTTCTAATTTTGCCCCAACCAATCAGATGTTAGCTTTCAAATGTTAAATAAGATCAAAATTAGCACCATTTTAAACGATAAGAACTTTTATTGAATCTCCCTGTATGTTTTTACAGTCCAGCTATTTATTTTATCTACTTCTATGTTGGATTAATATTGGAGGGTTAAGAGCACAGTGTGACCAGGTGTTGGTGACTCCCAATATTTTGTAATAGTTGAGGTTTGTACCGTGTTAGCCATAAGTAATAGAAGAAAAGTAGAGCTGTGATACCTTTTATTGGCTAACTAGATAAAAAAAAGCCCCCTTCATCAGGCTGGATATTACCTAGGAGCTCACCTTACCTACTGGAGATGTGTCTGCCACTTCACTTTAGCTGCTAAGCTCCCTGTTCAGGACACAGACCTGACAGATGTTAACAGAAGTCCACAAATCCTGCTTTATAAAGATCAGATGTGGAATGTGTACATTTAGTGGGTCCATATCAGAAAGGGGTCAGGACACCAAATTCTACTGCTTTTCAGCATTGCCTGGTCAGAACCTGCAATTCAGGTTCTGCTATTCTAGACATACTGTATGGACCATCTTCTTCATGTCTACAAAGCACAGCCTATACAATGCAGGTACATCGACCTCAGGGCAATATACTCTCCTAGACCCCCAACCCCTGAAGATAAACATCTTCCTTCTGGTCTTTCCCACTGCCAGACTGCAGATTCTCTTCATTCTGACTTCTCTCCCCCTGTAACTGACGATAGAGATTTAATTGTGTCTAATTTATGTTTGTTTTAAATAACAGGTTCTTACATGCAGTGCTCAGCAGAATCAGATCTCCGCTTCCAGTCTTGCTACCGTAGTTAACACTATTGACTTTGCTTGACATATTATAGAGTTAACATACCTGGGCCATATCATTAATTGTTTATCTAACAGAGGAACAAACAATTACATTTCTATGTTATTCCTTTCTAAATATACATAACATACAACATTAAATGCTTGAAGTTTTGAATGCTAACAACTACCTTTAAACCATCTAAACAATATAAACAAGTCTAATTATTTAGTGCTTCCTTTCTTCCTGTTTCCCATGATCCTTTTCTGCTAGTGATATAAGCCCTGTTCGTGTCTATGGGGAGTGTGCCAATATGGATTGGGCTCACAAGAAGGTGCAGCCAAAAGCAGAGGAGCTTGGGAAAAAGAGGAGTGGTAGTGACCACAATTACATACATTTTTAGGCAACTGAGGGCATTTTGAAGATTACAAATATAGCAGTTTGTATCATCATTACATGGAGAATCACTCAAACTTAATTTATGATTGGACTTTCATTCTCCTTTAAGGCTTGTGTTGAAGGCTAAATTTCATAGCAATGTTATGTTGCCAGTGGGGAATTTGGGGAAGTCTCACTTTGCAGACCAGTCATCTAGCCAGGTGTATGCTATGTGATGTGACTGTGAGTTACAGTAACATTCCATCCAACTGTTCGGATCTGGCATAAATTGCCTTTCTTGGGTGACAGCCATGCTGTTTAGACTGCTAGATATCACTAGCTATTCCGAATCCAAGAACCGGCTGTTCCCAGATGTCAACCTTCTGTCATAACGTATAGAGCCAGCCCAATTAGGAGCTAAGAACTAGGTGCAATGGTAGGCAGGAACCTACAGGTACTTTTGAGATTCTGACTCAATCATTTACATCTCGTTCAGTTGCTTTATCCCATTCCAGCCTGTCCTGGTGCTTGTAAGCTGCCCTTCCTAGTAATAATTCCTGATTTACAAGTTTACTTCAGGTCAGTACATTTCCCAGGACCCAATCTGCCCTGAGGTGTGAGCTGGCATCTTGTTTCACAAGCTGTTCTGTCCAGTCCAACCTCTTATCTACATAGCACAGACTGAAGCAGCATTCCTACAGTATAAAACTCTTATGTGAGCAAGTAAAGGGAAATTAACAAATGTCTCGCTTATTTTTTGTATAAATTGTATAAATTTATATAAATTGTGTCATGGGAAACTCACAGAATCCAGCCTCTCCCCTGCTAAGACTTGGTTTAAGTGTTGGACTGGGCTGCTGCAAACCCACCAAAAAAAACATGGACCTTCTCAGTAATGTAATTCTTCCTCATCTTCTATCCCTGGGTGCTCAATATGCAGCCCAGCCCACATGCCACATGCAAGCCAATCAAAGAATTTTGCAATAATGGGCGGCGTTGTGGCTGATTATAGTGGGGCTACACAGAGCGACCTGGCAACTAATGCTAATGCTAATGTGTCCTATGGAATCCTGTAGGGTGGGCATCCCTGTTTTGAATATATATACAAACACTTTCTCCTGGCTGAAGAAAAGGCATTTTCAAGGGATATTACTATCTGTGCATAATGGCTCTAAAGTGCAAAATAAAAGTAATGATGCTCCTGGCCTTCCGATTCCTCCTGTAGACTGCTAACGTTCTGTCCCCAACGTTTGGATAAGATAGATGAAGAAAGATATGCAGGAACAGGAACAGAAGACACTCAGCGGAAATCTTTCCAATGCTCAGTTTTATTCACATGACATGTTTCGGGTTGAACAACCCTTTCTGAGAGTCTTATGTTCCTGCATATCTTTCTCCATTGTTCTAAAGGACAAATGGAGTTGTAGAAATTAGAAGTGTTTTCGTCTTACAGGATGTGTAATAAATACGGTTCCTTCTACAGTATACTAACAACATGAGCTAAACATCTGGGGTTTACAGAACTTGAAGAGTGTGACAATAACTTGTGACAATTTGTGTCCATTACTCTGGAGACATTGGACATTCAACCAACTGTATGTAGTTTACAGGAGCTTGAGGGATAGAACTGTAAATCTACCTCTAAAGTCCAAATCACCTTCATAATATGGGCTTGACAAGTGTTTCACCTGAAAAAGTTCAAATGAAAGCAGCTATTGATATAGAGTTTATTGATCCCCAATTCAATGGAGCCAACCCTGAAATAGAGTCTATAGATGAAAATGACTGGGGAAATAAAATCCAGGTTGCAAATCACCTCAATGTCCTTGGTGCATCTTACATGAATATGAGAAATTTCTTGTCTTTTTTGTTATTGTAAAAACATATTGACAAAATATCATTCCCCCAGCTAATGATAGTTATTGGATGGCCTGGGGTAATACATTGATTGGGGTAATTGCACCTGATTGTACAGGGTACTTGTGAGACAAGATTGCCAATCAACATACAGAATACTGTAACCAGACCAAAACCAGGGAGAAATTAATCATTTTCTTTTTTTGCTTGGGTGTAAATTAGAGGTTTTTTTTACGAATAATCAGGGAGATTCAATAAAAGTTCTTATCGTTTTAAATGGTGCTAATTTAGCCCCAACCAATCAGATCTTATTTAACACTTGAAAGCTAATATCTGATTGGTTGGGGCAAAATTAGCACCATTTTAAACAATAAGAACTTTTATTGAATAACCAGTGAGGCCCTATTTATAAAGATCGGTATCGTTATCGTAAAATACCGATCGTTATCGTAAAATAACGACCGGGTTTTTACCAATAACGACCGTTATTTACCGATAACGACCGTTATTTACCGATAACGACCGGTATTTAACGATATCGGTAAATAACGACCGTTATTTACCGATAACGACCGGTATTTAACGATATCGGTAAATAGCGGTCGTTATTGGTAAATAACAGTCGTTATCGGTAAAACCCGGTCGTTATTTTACGATAACGATCGGTATTTTACGATAACGATACCGATCTTTTATAAATAGGGCCCTGAATGTTTACCACGAAACTTACAGGGAGATTCAATAAAAGAAAATCATTAAAAATGGTGGTAATTTTGCCCCAACCAATCAGGTGTTATCTTTCAAATGTTAAATAATATCTGATTGGTTGGAGCAAAATTATCACCATTTTTAACGATAAGAACTTTTATTGAATCTCCCTGTTAGTGTGTTAGACTCATTACACCATTTGGCAAATAATGACCCTTTAATGTTAGACTATCAGGGAGATTCAATAAAAGTTTGTATCATTTAATATGGTGCTAATTTTGCCCCAACCAATTAGATCTTATTTAGCATTTGAAAGCAAAATTAACACCATTTTTAACAATAAGAACTTTTATTGAATAACTCTGTTTGTTTGCAAGATTGTTTGACTTTACGGTATATTTTTGATGGTAAAAACACGGCTTTCACCTTTAAAAAAAAAAAAAAAAAAACGCAGAAACTTCTGGTTATAGAAAAATGGCAAAAATAATGCTCCTTTATAAATGTGGCCTGATGTTGTAAATTTAACTCCCAGTTTACAAACTTTTCTTTTTCTCCAGCTCAGACTTCCCTGTCTTCCTCTCAGTCCCCTCCTGTCTCGTGGCCATCCCACACAGACTGCATCCACGCCAATGAGCTGTGTAGTGCCGACCATTCCTGCAGCTCCCGGTACAGAACATTAAGGCAGTGTCTGGCTGGAAGGGACCGTGATGCTTTGTTGTCCAGTATGGAATGCAAGAGTGCCATGGAGGTGCTTCAGGAGAGTCCCCTCTACATGTGCCGCTGCCGCAGGGGAATGAAGAAAGAGTTACAGTGCCTTCAAGTATATTGGGGGATCCATGCTGGTCTGACAGAAGGTAAGGACAACCTAGGGATTAATCAATATGAAAATGGTTCTTGTATTGAATGCTAAACACACAATTGTCAAAAAAGGTTTGGATACAGCAGAGTTGGAGATCACCCGATAAAATATCCCAAATTTGCTTCCCCGTGGCAATTTATGAAGCCTAATACACATAGAATTTCATTGTAAGGGGCTTAGTGCAGGGGAACCACTTATGGTGGGTTTCATGTTAGTAAGCAGTAGTTAGTTACAGCTCCTCATTCTATGTTTTTTCATTATCTAGGGGACAACTCTGAGGTTAGGGGTCTAGAGAATATGTGCCCCCAATGCCTCACTATAACACTGGCCTCAAAATTAAAGTGCACGTCCACCCTTAAAACAAAAAACTGGTGGCTTGTCAATTATCTGCCTGCAACCAACTGCTATTTTTACCAGATTATTATATGCATTTGTAATTAGATAATTAATGACAAGTTCTCTTTCTTTCTGGCAAAGGTATCTGCCTCCTCCCTCTGCTCAATGAGCTTTTTATAAGCTTGACCGTGTGCAGAGGAGGCAGCAGAAGAAACAGCAGTCAATCATTGGTTGTGATGTCAGCAGTCACAGCCTTGATTGACTGCATGGAGGGAGGGGCCAGTTTACTCTGCCAGAATGGGGACAATAAAAATCCTTAAATATCTGGTTAGTAAAGCAGGTGATTAAGTTCTGAATATAGCAGTTGGGATTGAGGGCAGGTAACAGACGTGTGACCAGTTTTTTATTTTAAGGGTGGATGTGGACTTATACACTGCAACAAGCCAGAGGAGTTTGAAGGTTAGTAAAGCGGAATACAATCCATGCTGGACTTTGCTTCACTGGTGGTTTGGCGGAAGTATGCAAAACACATTTGGTCTATGGGAGCAACAATTTCACAATTATCCTTATTTTTGCCAAAGACTGTAATGGGAGGGAGTCTATGGGGAAAAAGTTTTGAAATTGACAATATTTTGTGGCCATTTATTTAGGGTCCCTGTGATTGACATGCAAACAAGAGCTAAACCAAAAATATTAACTTTTGGATAAGAGCAGTCTAATTCAATAGTGTTGCACTAAATCCTGTTCAGATCAGCTCCCTAGGCACAAGGTCAGAGGAGGGGATAGACTTTTGCTGATGTAATTTCTCCCTCCCGAAACACATGATAATAGTAGCATTGAGAAAAAAGATGGCAGCAATCATATCTTACCCAAATGTTTGGTGTTAGTTTTCCTATAGCAGCTCATAGTCCTATATGGGCATCACTTATGGGCAGTTTGCAATCCTGGACACCCTCGACTGAAGAAGTAGAATTGCAGGGAAATGGTTTCTGACATTTCGGAATTTTTTGCTCTCCAAATAAATTTAATAGCACAAAACTAGGTGTAATTCCATGAAATATCCAGCGCTCTATTGAGGTGACAGTTATCTATTTAATGTGCCAGGAGCGACACATACAGGTTTATTTAAGTTTATCTTCTGTGACATGTTGATGGGCATTTAACATTGAAGGAGAATCATAAATTGGAACATTGAAAGACAGAAGGAAATAGCATTCGGTCTGAGAATGATGAGAATGTAATGGAACATGTTAGACTGCATGAAAGTTTAAAAAATGATACCCCAGGTCCCTGGTTAACCCTCTGTGCATGTTCCCTCTAGGAGATGAGTTCTATGAAGCATCCCCTTATGAACCAGTCACCTCCCGTCTATCTAACATCTTTCGTCTGGCGTCCATCAACTCTGGTAAGTAATTAGTAAAGCAAGGCACTAGTCAGTCTGACATAAAACATATTCAACTGCAGGGCAACAGACACAATGGAGACATCAAATATATTAATTGTCAGACCAGGCTCCACTAGAGCAGCATGATATGGTGGGAAGATGGATGATATTACTTTCTAGTGATAGTACAAACTGCAATATTTTTGCTTGTGGTTCTCCAGTTTAATGTTTTCTGGTGGGCGACCAGCACCCAGTCTGTCAAGGCAAAAGGATTAAGTAAAGCCTCCACAGAGGAAAGATCTCACCTGCATTTTTTTTGTTAAAAAAATACATTGCCCAAGTGCCTTATTTCCCAGCAATACAGTCTCACAGACACACCTACAGTTAAGCCACGGACTGTTAAATTTCACTGCCCACAAGAAGTTTCTAGCCAATCCTGTTACAGGGGTTGGGCATGTTACTGAGGCGTCAAGACCAGAAGGTGCACACAAATAGGGCTATGTACTGAGAGCCGATATATATCTCTATTGCCCCTTTGGACAATGCACCAGATCGATAGTGTCTCTCAGTGCATCGAGAATGGGGTTTACCCATTCCGAATCTTTTAAAGATCCTTTGTTTGACCCTTGGTACATCGGTTAATGTGACTTTAAGACACAAATAGCTAATAACAACACTCGGTACAAAGCCCTGAAGATGTTTGAAGGATTCAAGGTGGACTTGAGAGCAAGAAATATGGTTCACTGACTGTTTTTTCCAATTCAAGCACATATTTAATTAGGTGCTATTCAGTATGGTAGGATCTTACACTGAGTTGGTGTATGGGGGTATGATTTCACATTATAAAGGTAATAACGAGCAATAGGTGTTGGTCTATCACGGGGAGGATGCACAGTATTGTCTGTATTTTATAGGTTCTGAACCTGTGTCATCCAAATATAATGCCTGCCTGGATGCTGCCAAATTCTGTAACGTGAATGATGCATGCAAGCGCCTCCGCTCCAGCTATATATCTACATGCACCTTGACTGGAGACAGTGACATGTGTGCTCGACGGAAGTGCCAGAAAGCCCTCAGAACCTTTATTGAGAGGACTCCAGCAGATCTCTCCTATCCCCTTCTCTTCTGCCCATGCCGGGACCAACCCTGCGCGGAAAGACGGCGTCAGACTGCTGTGCCAGACTGCTCCTTTAAACGCCCAGAGATGCCTAACTGCATAGAGATTTGGGAGGGCTGTAGACAAGACCCGGTGTGCAGGTAAATCAGCTGCTAGTCATTAAGAGAGAATATCTAAAAAACAAACCATTGTCGACCATTAGTACCTGGACTTTAACCTAGAGATCCAGTCATGACCATTTGTACATTATAAATCAGTGATGTACATGTAAGAAGTGTAGTCCAATGTTTGCATGTAGTGCTCACTTGTAATTGGTTAACCATGTATGGATGTAATAGGGAAACAGACAGCTGTAGTCGGAATAAAAGGGGAAATAGCTGGAGGCTTTGTTTGAACTAAACGTATAATAAAATTAGCTATATAATGTCACTCAGTGTCAAAGTGATCAAACCCCCCCATCCCCCCTCCAACTTATTATATTACAAAAAATGTGCTCTCTGTTTCGTTCTTATATTTTTAATTAACTCCTGTCAACCATTCTATTAACTCACACTGCTCTTTCCATTAACGGTCACTGACCCTTCTATTAACTCTTACTGCCCTTTGATTTAACTCACAAGGGACCCCCCCCCCCCCGAACCTAGCTGTTCCCCGTGTCCATTCTATTTCATCAGTTCCATACTACTGGACTTATAGTCATTTATCATATACCCCATAGTTAATAACTCCTTGTCTATTGCCCTATTCCCTGTAATTACAATATGGCACCTCCACAGACATGGTGCGTTCTACAGCTACTAATTCCAGTTACGGAAAATGAAATATTGTCTTTTAATCCCAGATCTACGTGTGCAACCCTGCCCTAAGCTACAGAGGTTCTGAGAGTTGTAGTTTTACATCTTGATTGACCAATTTTATTTAATGCATCCTTATAAGATAAATCTTTTGGCAACTCCCTTTCAAATTTTTAGTTTCTTTAATTCTGCATGTTGGTAGCTTTGCCACGACCACAGACAATTTATATAGAAACACAAATGTTCAGTGAGTTCTACAGCTTCCCTGTTTCTTCCAACCAGTCCCCAGACTTTTCAGTTAATTACCAGAGTGAATTTTATCTAAACAATTCTAAGTGGTCAGAAAACAGAGTAGAATCCACTAGTACTGAATTCTCTAGAAAATCCACAAAGCTGCAGATTTACAGGTGATTTAAGGTGGGTATTCGAGATGAGTATTCACCATTAGATGCTTCGTCCCGACCAATCGTCTGGCCCAAAACCCATGCAATAATTTCTGCCTGATCAACTGATTCACCAAACTATCGGTCGATTGGGCCTTAAAATTGCATGGTGTGTACACAGTTAAGAATTGTAGACTCAGCCTCATTTATACTTTAACGTTAGTTTTCCTTTAATAAGTTGCAGTAGCAGTTCTTTACCTAGTCTTTCAGCGTACAGTAGTCCCGGTTTTGAAAATCCGCGTTCTGATGGAATTTTCGAAACTCAGAACTCCTCATCAAAAAATTGAATATTAGAAAATCGAAAATTCTGAAAATTCTGGTTCAATTGGGTTCAAAGCGGATTTTTGGAAACTTCAATACGTTCCTCGGGACCACTGTCGGGAATGAAGCTCACCAGTTTCATTTACACAGAAGTAGTTAATAAATGCTCTGCACTACTGCATACTGGCAGCGAGCGTTCAGGCATAGGGTTTCATACCTCTGCCCTATCTCAATTACCTTCTTCCTGCTGTACATGTTAAAACTCGTTACTTTCCCCATCACGTTTATTGCAGCTGATGTTGCATTACCTTATAGTGCTTTCCCCTGTTAACACATCTCTATCGCTCTACTTTCAGCTTCTTTGTTTTCTCATTTCCACCCCAGGAGATAAGATGTTCTGAATTGTGCGCATTCTAGTTTGTTTCTGGCCCTCGAATCAGCATTGGAATAGAGCTGTTAATAGTTAGCATTCATCTCTTGACACTTCTCCTCACTCATCATCCTACCCTGCACAGCTGTTCTTGTATGGAAAGCCTCCTGTGAGGGGGAGCTGTCCACTACTTGAGTCCTGAACATAAGAGAAACATTACCAAAAGAATGGATTTAACCAGAGCTCAGCTGGTAGGACTGACATTGCTTGATGAGCACCAAGTAAATGGGATGATGAATCTCTGCTCGGAAACATAACATTCCATTACCCACAATGCAGATGTCAGAGCAATGTCAGTCTAAGAGATGGAACCCCCCTCATTCCTAGATCAAACAAAGATTATATGCACACTTGACTATTGTGCTGTCACTCATCGCCACCCAGCCCCATCTGTGTGTGGCACACTGAGTTGTGTCCTGGCAGGACTGGTTTGCCCATAAGACAGAGTTGCTTTAGAATAGCTTGTAGAATTTTTACAAAATATTTCTTTAAAAGTTTCTAGTATTCTAAAATATTGAAGTTGACTGGTATTAATAGTAATAGTTAATATAGTATAGTATATGTATATATATATGTATATATATATATATAGTTCACTTTGATCCAGGGATCCTTTCCAATTGCCATTACAGGAAGGATTATTTTTCCTTTTAACAGTCTTATAAAGGTTGGACTAACCCACTAACAATCATCCTCATCTAGATGGCTTCAGATGATCCTCTGTTTGTTTAATGTGCAGGTCCAGGTTATCAGATTTTGTTAACAGCTGCCTGAGTTCCCCTCAGTCTGCCAGTGGGTGCGTTTGGGATAATTACGCAGCCTGTCTAGGGGCGTACGCAGGATTGATAGGTGAGTTCTCTTGCTGTGTATTCCTTTACATTGATTCCTCCTTCTGCAATAGAAAAGAATTTAGTTCATCTGGGAAAAAATAATGTCATCTGGATCAAGATAATAGAAATAATATGTCCTTTTCTATCACAGGATTTGATGTGGCCCTAAACTTCCTAGACTCTGACCCCCACTCCCTTTCTGTGGGACCCTGGTGTTCATGCAATGGAAGTGGAGATATGGAGTCAAGGTGTGAAAGGTTTCTCAAGGAGTTTACTGAGAACCACTGCCTAAGTAAGTGAAGAAACGAATCTACTTCACCCAATGGCCTAAACCTAAATAAAAAATTGGGGGGGGGGCAACAGTGAGAATCTCATGTAGAATGTAAACATCAAAATTATAGGAATATAAACATAGAAAAGATAATCAATGCACATTCCTGGGCCCCATACAATATCATATTATCTGCACACTGGCATACTTTATAAACAAAGGGGTTTTAGTATACATTACTGTGATCACATGAATGAAAAGCCTTCCAACCACGTCAAGGTAAGGAATATAATATATCAGGAAGGATGATAATAAACTATACTGGTGCCAATATTAAGAATGGCTTATTCCTATACAGTACTGGGTACATTACAAATTCCTTTCCCGGGAGACATGGAATATTTTTTTGATAATGCGGTGGCACCGAACTAACACAGAGATGGTGAAGAAGCTCAAGAAAAATGTCAGATAATTCATTGTAACACACGGTTCCTATACAATTCAAAGGAGCAATACTTAGCATCTATGCAGGAATAAAATCCAATTAAAAATGTATTGGATATTAGATCCCACAAGTTGTTCTTTGAATGTGGTCAATAAAACTCGGCTTTAATGGTTACACCAGATTTCCAAGAACCAAGCTCAGAAGGTCTCCATAGATCTCTAGGTAACCAATGATACCCCATTTGTTATAGAATGTTCCATTCTATAGAACTGATATAGTGTCCTGGGCACTACAAATAGATTGCTCATGTTATGAAACCCAAACTAAATAGCAGCTGTATAGCGGGACCAGTAATTTTTACAGTTGGGGCCAGGTACAAAAATAAAATACATGTGATTGTTTGTCTCAGCCCTGCTGACTGGAGTGTAATTGCCATGCACAAAAAAGTCTGTCAGTGACAATCCGGCAAAATTTCATGAATTTTACCAATTTTGTAAAATGGCAAAACTTCATCCATCTTTATTTTCTAGAAAGAATAAAATGTCATATTCACATCATCTTTTATGATCTTGTGTCATATGGGGGGAGAAGACGAAAGGATCAGTAACACCAATGAACAAAAATGGTTTATTTAAGCTGACATACCAGCTATTTCCATCCAGTCCTGGTTTTCAAATCCACTGTGATGTGTGAAGACATCTGTAGGCTGATGGAACCCCAGGCCACCACCTTTCCGGGCATTTTCCCACATGAAAAACGCATCAATCTGACAAGGGAATGCACTCTTGATGGCCTCACATTGTCACCAATGATTTGGTTAGACGTATTATTATGCATTGAGTGCGCAATATCCCTGTGTGCACCAATCATGTTTTCACTATGGTAACACGTCATGCAACTGGTTATGTGACTGGGTTCCAGCAATTACGTGACCCCTTGATAAAATCTAACATGATTCTTTGTCAAAACTGATCTGTTATAGTGACAAAATGAGAAGGTCCGTGTACTGCAGATTCATTAAAATGCTATGTTCACTGTACAGGAGGTAAACACCCAGGAACAAAATAGCCAGGGGTGCAGGGGATGCGACCGCACCAGGGCCCTTGGCCTAGAAGGGGCCCCATTTTGCCAAGTATTTAACCAGTGCCTGGCTGTGTGCAGTGCCAGTTTCCCAACCAGTTTATCAGTGTCTACATGCCAAGCATTTAACCAGTCTTTGTGCCAACTATTTTACCAGTGGTTAGATACAAAGCATTTTACCACTGATTATTTGGTTTGCAGTGCCGATTTGTGTTTGTGGCAGTGTTGGGGGAACCATGCACAAATTGTGTACCAGGACCCATAAGTCTGTAGCTAACGTTTTAGTGTAATTATTTCCAATGTGCTTTCTTGTGCCTTCGCATTTCCTATCTCTATCAATGTAATGAAAGCCTGTGTGTCTACACCTATGAAATCTACAACATAATAAAGACGTCTGACCTTGATATATACAATAGTTGCACATGCTCTATAAAAATCATTCACATAATGACAATAATTTCTTGGTGTCAGACAGTGAACAATATGATTGTTTGGTTGTAGTACCACATTCCACCTGTTGTGGTTTATCGTGCTATTTCTTCCAAGGGTAGGGATAGAACATGCGGGTTTGCGCTATACCTAAACTGTGAACAGCAGATCCAATTTTAGGCAGAGGCGTCACTACGGATGAAGCGTGCATATTCTTGTGTGTTAACGTCCGCTTGCGCTGCATTCCACGCAATGTTGTTCTATAGGAGCGCATGCGATTCGCAAAAAAAAATGGTGATCATGTGCGCTCTGAACATGCGGCACATATCAATGCACAAATGGATCGCAAATCGTGTTCAGAAGTGTGTGAGAAGTGTACTAGTGTGGCCTAGCAACAAACTAAGGCAGGGTTCACACTATGGTCAATAACGCTGTGGGGGAACATTCACTCCTACGAGCAGTTTTGGTGCGATGTCAACCCTTGGCATTGCACCAAAACGTTCCCTAGTGTGAACGATCCCTAAGCAAAAGGGCGCACTTGCCCTTTCCTGAAACCACACAGACACCGCCTATAAATAACCATGAGAGTAAAATTTAGCACGGAACCCTGATTGCAAGTAGACAGCTAATTTCTGATACTGATTGATTGGTTGCTTGTAAATCAGAGACAGTATAAGTGGAGCCAACTATTAGTCTGGCCATGTGGGTTCGCATTGCCGGTTATTGTCCCGCTCGATCCATCAGTAATGGAATTATGGACAAGGATTTGATTTGGACTCCCAGGGCCATAAGGGTACTGAGTGCGTTATAAATTCCGACCCATATCCAAACCTTCCGCAGTACAAAGATTCCCATAAATAATACAGGGCATGTGTTTTCTCAATTGACACGACTGCACACACGGCAACTGTACTTCCTACTTTAATTAGTCTTTTCCTTTAACCCAGCTAAGGGAACGTCGCTTAAACAATTGTCACTAATTGAAAAAGATAAATGCAAGCCTGAGGCCAAAATAAACACCAAGGAAGCACAGCGATGCATCATACGAGGGACAGTACAAGCTGGAAAACTAGGCAAAGGCAGATGGTTAAAAATTCATGGAGCGGTTAAACTTCTCTTCCAATCGCCATAGCTACTGATGTACAGTGTAGCTTTATCTGTCCACCATTAATAAGCCTCCGTGTAATGTCTGGGTTGCCACATTTATGCTGAACTAGATAAATATTGCATTGTGGTACACGCATGGCATAGAAATAATAAGTCTAATGGTTGGGGGTTACTTTATGGAAACCGTTTATATAAATGGAAGAGGAAGAGGAAAGTGATTAGTGGTTTATAGCCGACCGCAACTTCAATCCAAGTAATATGTTCAGTTATGTGGTTTGGATTCCATTTGGCTCCATTTTCTTTCCTAGTCAGGACAGACATGATTGTACATAAAAATCCCTGCACACAAAACACTGAATTAACTGACACTATTATATAAACACCAACTGGGTCTCCTACAGGTCACAACCCCATTCGCACCATTTTCAAAAGGACAAGATGGTAATTTTCACCACAGCTGACAGTGATTCCTCCCTGGCGACCACTCGCTTATGGGCGTGTGTACCCAGCCGACCCCCGACCGAACAAATACATACGCGCAATTCTCGCCCGAAACGGCCATTCGTCACGCGAATGTGTCGGGGGTTGTGGCTCGGAAATTGGAAGTGTGTATGAACCTTTAACCTCTGTGCTAGTGGGGGTGTTCTCTGCTCTGTGTTGCAGGGTTCTGATGACACCCAGCTTGTGATCTAAAGCTGGGTACACACTAGCCAATATTTTCGGCCGACCGACCAATTCACGACACTTTCGTTCATCAACGATTGTTCCTTATGGGAACGCACGATCGATCGTTCGCAAATTTGGCCGTGGGGGAATTTGCCGCAATCGACAGACATTTGTCCCGGCTGACATTTGTCGGGACAAATAGTCCGGCTGTGTGTACCCAGCCTAAAGGGAGGTGGGAGTCAAACATCAAATAAATAGAAAGCTTATGAACACAAAGAAAGCTTAAGTCACAAAGGTCAATGTTTGTTTAACTAACCTGCTGTTTTAAATGATAAAAGCCAAACAAAGGTCATTACTTATTATGTGACAGACAAGCAGTTCAATGATATCATTGTTTGTCATCTGATTATTTAATTTGCCAGACCCTTATTAATACCAACCATGCTTTACAGGAAACGCAATGCTGGCATATGGAAATGGTACAGATATTGCAAATACACAAAGTGCAACCAAAGGACCCCAAACCACAATACTACCGAGAGTAGAAGGGGGAAATGTTCTTCCTGACAATCAAAGTGACAGCAATATCTTCACTGAGGGAGAACCTGGAATCTGCACTTCCTTCCAGGTGAGAGTTGTTACCTGTAATGTATTATATCCAAATCAGCATTAAGGGCCATATTTATAAAGCCAAATAGCGATACAGCGCCTTTTCCGTGATCGTAGACTAAGATTGTGGTTGTAAATTTATGATCGTGGTCATACAATTACAATACAATTAATTGCAATTGTAGATTTATGATCACAATCATAATTCTCCGATCGCCCATACAATACCAATGCAGTATATTGTATGGACGAAGGTTTACAGCCGCAATCGTACCTTTACAATAACCCGCGGTTTGTGGCCCTTAAGCCTTAAGTGAACACTCTTCTCTGGAGCAGAAGGGAGGAGCATAGGGTCAGGTGATGTCACCCAATGTACTAGAAGCAGGAATGTTGAACATTCACAGTTATTTCATTTCTCACAGGCTAAGCCAGAGATGTGATCCAGGACTCATTTTAAAGAAAAGACGGCAGGCTTTTATTTAACCCTAACTTGTTTGGAGACCACAGTTGCCCTTTAAAGGAACTTTTAAGCATATGGAGGACATGTATATACAAGGAAAATATTTCCATTGGACAGAATTACTGGCATAAAGTTGCCCTGAATTCCACCCATTGTTTGAATTTGCCCAGGTTTCCACACATTCTAAAATGATGATGGATTACATTTACTAGGTGTGGAATGTGGATGGTGAAATTCTTTGATTAGTTAGAATTTTGGGGTGTAATATGCAGTGAACACTTTACTGGAAATCCCTATCTTGTCCATTGAAAGTAAACCTGCATTTCTAACAAGTAACCATGACCTTAAATGTCAGAAGTCTAATAATTGGACAGGTATTTACACAATCGATATTTCAATAGGTGTAGCACAAGTACAAGTTCTGCCATGTTGATGTGAGATTAATAGCAGAAAAAACAGTTTCCAACTCACAGTTGCCTGTTGGATTACAGTATGTAACTTGTTACTTGTTTATTTCTCCTGATAGGCTGTGAAGAATAGCAGCGCCCCAGAGTTGAAAATATGCGTCTCTGAGGTTAGTATGAAGCTTATCTAGTTCTAAATTCCCAGTGTACTACAATATATTTGTATATTTGTCCCTACATTAGAAATATATTGGAAATATATTCAACTTTTTCTATCTGGTGACCTGAAAATAACCATTTACGGTAATAAAATATTCTATTAATATGCATTTTCTTGCGATAGAGCACCAAATTCAGTTACATTCAGTCTCCAGTGCCAATATTCAATTCAGTCTATATTTACAAAACTGTGCTATTAAGATGCTAATGTTGGTCAATTAAAGAGCAATTCTAGCCTGAAAATACAAAACCAATCAGATCTTATATAACATTTGAAAGCTAAAATCTGATTGATTGGGGGAAAATTAGCACCATTTTTAATGACAAGAACTTTTACTGAATAACCCTGAAGAACTTTTATTGAATCTCTCTTGTTACTTATTTACAAAGCCTGATTTCCTTGTTGGCAGGTTTAACCTTCTCTGCTGCTTTTGTGAGCTAGTTATAAGCTCACACAGTAGCAGTAGAGGCTGCTTAGGTAGGGGTCGCCAACCATTGGTGTGATGTCACAGCCTTGTTCAATGTTCGGTACCCAGAAGCAGCAAGAAGAGAGAGAGATGTGGTGAGGGATTGGGCAGTGTAAAGCTGGGTACACACGATTAGATATTTCGGTCCGATCGACCGATAGTTCAGTGTATCGGTCGATCGGACCGAAATTATTGAATCCGAATGTGCCCATGTCCAATCGACCGTTCGTCCGAATCGGACGAAAGGACGATCGGACAGGGTGGAAAACCTCGTCCGATCGTGCGGTCCTCTATGGACCACACGATCGGTCGCGGTGACTATCGGACGCGGCTGCTTTTGCCGTGACCGACAGTCCTTCCTCCTGGCCGACCGTTCGAAAGTATCGAACGGTCGGTCAGGAGGAAAAATCGCTAGGTGTGTACCTAGCTTAAGTATCCTTAGGAGAGTCAGATTAAACTGCAATTATAACGAAAACTGGGGTGTGTGGTCCTGTCCTGTACATGAATATAATTTTTTTATTTTCAGGCTGGAGGTACCCTTTAATGCAAGAAAGGTGCCTAAATTCTATCGAGGATGCTATTTACTAATCACAGTATTTAGAGATCATGGGAAATAATGATGGTTTAAAAATATACCCCTGTAGTCTCTCAGGCCTTTTTACAAAATTACAGAATTCTACCATGTTTCCTTTAATAATACTCTATATACAATATTTCTAGAGTCATTTTTGAATATTTTTAACTTTTTAAAATCTAACTTTTTAATTTAAAAATGTAGAAAATATTTAAAAACCCAGGGAAAATGCTAGAATCCCTGTGAAAAGTTTAAATGAGAATTATACTCATGCAGTAACTGACTTTTTAAAGCTCCTCCCACAGCCTTTGTCACTGGCAATCTTTGACATTGGAGAACATGTTTTAATGAAGGAAGAGGAGGAGCTTAATAACAGCAATTTACTGCACTAGTTTAATTCTCCTTAAAAGCTTTTATAAATAAGCCCTCTGTATAAAAAAAATATTTGTAGGATTGCTAGATCAATGAGAATTTTTTTAATTGAAATATAAACATGTACAGTTTTACTCTGATTGCATTCAACTACATTTAGAATGACTGAGCATTGCCTTTTTCAATGACATTCCTCATTACAATTGGCGATATAATGTATTGCATTAATTTGTGTTGATATTCTTTGATGTGTTGCAGTTCCCCTAAACACCCTGTTTTTTTATTGTAAAATGACAGTGATTATTTATAGCTGACTTTCAAATTATTTTCTCTTTGCAGTCCCAGCTAAACACTCCTAATCTGCGGAAATACGAGGATGACAATGACATTTCCGGTACATCTCAGATGCAACCATTAGTTTTACATATCACTCTCATCCTCCTCTGCTGTGTTCAATTTTTCTAATTCTCCATAACTAATGGAGATATATTTCCTCCCCACTGTAAGGACTAAGCTTCCTCTAGTCTTCAACTGTCAAAAAGACTACCATGAAACTGGAGGCAAGCACATGATGAACAAGGCATCCATTTCTCTTAAAAAGAGGGACAAGGGAGGAACATATCAGATGTTAAAAAGAAAAATCATGTAAATTCACCAAATTTTCTTCCTCAAGGATGAATTTCCAAACAATGTACAAAGTAGTGACAGAGACAAAATGACTATGTCAACATTATGTGTACATCTGTTGCTTGTGAACTGGCCTCTGAGGGACAAAGAGAAGATGAAGATGAAAGAATTCAAGTCATTCAAGTTGTTCAGTGACATCTCTTCAATAATGTAATGCTTTGTAGATATCTGGCAGTAGAGTGGATATATTGGGAATATTCTGATGGGGCTGTGGTTAACAGATTTATGTTTTTGAACCAATTTTAAAGGATTAGAGCAAAGTTGGTTTCATAGGTTACTTTTCTTCATCCATAATAATGCTCTAAAGAAATCTAGTAAAAAGCGTGAAAGTGTTAGTTATCTGCGATTTTCAGCTCATGGTTGAAGGACAATCAAGGGAGAGGATTATACAGTTAACTTTGTAGGTCCCTTGTGTGACAGATACTTCAGAGTTGTCTAATGGGAGTGGTGATAAGCTTTGAATGTCTGTGAGGTTGGTGGAATGATGCTCTGCAGGACAATATGCAGTAGAGCGATACTCTGCAAGAACATGTTTTTCTTTTTGCAGGTTTTAGTTCAAGCTAATTGTAGGAATGAAGAGTGGTATGCACTTGATTTTAACCTGTGAACAAATAAATGAAAATATAATGGAATTAATTAGGTGCCTCTCTCTGTATGTTGCTTTATGTATATATATCTAGATATTTATAATCTTGTCTGGAATTGCATTTTTCTTCCATGAATTAAAATGTATTGATCCTGAATTACATTTCTTTCCCCTTTTACTGAGTCACATGTACAGTTTCATAAATATGACATGCCTCAACAAACACTCATCACAGCTAAGAACCTGCTCAGGAATTCATGATTGTATATGTATTCATTATATTTATATACCATTTCCAGCATAAAAAAGAAATGGTAAAAAAAAATTATTAAAAAAAATTAGTATGAAAAGAAAGGTTTTGGCCATATATATAAAGACGTGGTATTGCTATTTTGCGTTACTGTACCTTTAGAGTGGTATGTAAAATACTGCTGCGTTGTAGAAATAAAATACCATATTACCACCGGCACAACGCCGTGTTTTACTTCCATGCAGTTTTGGTTGTTATGTTGCTGCTGTAATAGGCTGCTGCAGTTCTGAATTACCACTAGGTCTGTATTTTATCACCGTTACCAAGTTTACCACAATTTTACCTTTACACGTCTATACCTTTACTCAAGTTTCTGGCTGATTTTTTCAAAAACAGTTTGGTCCAAACAATTGGACATACCAGTAATTCATGATCTACAACATGAACGACCAGCCCTGTCCCTTTAATTCCAACAGAGAGACCACCATTCGATCAATAGATCTGTTAAAGGGCAACTGGCCAATAGGATAAATCCCTGACTAGGGGGTGGAGCTTTGACAATACAGTTGTCCTTGAAGATGATTAATGGGCCATGTGATCAGGCCTTAAGGCTTGTACACATGCACATGTGCGTCCCAAGCCACAACCCCCCACACCGACGGCTACACGTGCCAAACGTCCGTTTCGGGTGAGAATCGTCCGTGTGTATGCGTTCGGTCGGGGGTCGTTCGTTGATCCGCCCAGCAGACCTTAAGATACCTAATTTGCCAGTCTGATTAGAATTTAAATAGATTTGATTGGCCTACACCATTTTTAGTTTTCAGCTCAATACCCTCAATCACACCATTAACTGTAGGTTAAAGGAAAACTATAGTGCATATAATGTTTTTTTTTTTTTAAAAATGGTTAAAATGGAAATACTTGGGGAAGGGAGGTAGGACTGGTACTTTCTACCTCCCAATTTAATTTCTATGAGGGGAGGCAGCATGAAGAAAACTGCTTCTGCCAGGCTTCCTGAGAACCCTGTGTTTTGCTAAACACAGTAATGAATTATTAGAAAACCTTTTACAGAATCAAAGCCTTCAAATAATAAATTTTAATGTATGCCTTCAGGATCTGGCTTAACATTACATTTAATCCTAATTGTATTGTATTTATTTGTTTATATAGCACTAAACATATATGTATCTATTCCCATCAGGCTCTGCTACAAAAAGCTTATAATCTATCCTACCTTATCATACATACAACCTATCAGTATGTGTGTGGGGTGGAACTCGGAGAACCAGGAGTTCCTCATAACTCAAGATTGTTGATTGTTCCCGCTCTATGAACCCTTGGGTAATAACATTTTATATAGCCCCCTTTTCATTAATATATATAGGGCCCAAAACTCATCACCCTGGTTGAGAGCCAAGTGCTATTTGACAGATAGCCAGATAAAGCTGTCTATTGACAAATACATTATCAATACTCCATTTCCTTATGCACGCCAAACTAATCTACAGTACATGGAGATAATGGAGTATTGATAAGACATTTGTACAATGCCATACAACAAAGGGATCTGTTTATTGGATACAGTTTAAGGGATGGGGAATAGCTTCTGGAAATCTCATTTTGCCATAAAGAATTATTGGTGTTATTATTTTTAACCATAAATTTTATAAACTGCTACAGGAAAAAAAATGAAAGTCTTTGCTTATGGGAAACCCAAATTCATCGTAATCTTGTAATATTTATGTATAATGTAAGATCTTTAATGGCAGAAGATAAATTTCCCAACTGTCAGTTTTTACGATGCTGGACCAAGCCCAAAGTAAAATAAGGGGGGATCAATATTTCCTATTGGCCAACAAAATCAAGTCTACTGGTAATGCATTTTATATTTAGCCCATTATTTTCTATAAAGAGCCCATGGCAGCAGTTTTCTAGGCACGGTAATCAAAAACCCTTTTTAGGTATAAAGGGTTGTTAATTATAGACGTAAAGGTATTTAATAAACTGCAAGAGGCATTTTTATCCTCTGTGCTATTAATTTGCAGCAACCAATCAGATGTTAACTAACAACCTTTTACCTTAAATGTTGTGAAGCTTCAGCTTAACAAATCTAAATACCCTGTATAATAACCAGTTTATTTTGTAATTAGCAATTATGGTAATTATGACTTCATTGTTAATTGGATTAAAGGAAAAATGGTATATAAAAATAAAAAGTACCTGGGGTAGGGAGGTAGAATTGGTATTCCTAACTCCCAATATTGTTCATAAAGAAAACTGCTTCTGCCAGGTTTCCTCAATGCTTCTTTAATACAGTACTAGTCCAGGCAGATGAAAACTTTACGTGCTGGTGCTCCTTAACAAAACATCATTGGGAGGTAGGAATAATTAATCCTACCTTCCTGCCCCAGGTACTTTTCATTTTTAAAAAGTAAATCTTTACAGCATAGTACAGGTTTTGAAAAGTCACAGTTCAGGCAGAACTTTTGGCATTTCAAAAAGCAAACATTTGTTGAAGTTCGGTGTCAGAAAATCATTGTCGAAAATCACAGTCGCAATTCAAGATTCAGTCTTGAAATTCAGAACAGTTGGGTTTGATGCCAATTCCGGGCAGACCTGTGAAATCCGATTCAGAACCAGGTTCTGATTTGGGTCCATCTCTCATCCCTAATAAAACATGTCACGAATGTTCATTTGATTGGATACTTGATAGCAGGTTTGCCACACCTCCAGGAGTGATTGACACGTAGATTTCGCTAAACCAGGAAAACTTAAACATGTTGGTGTAAAAAGCTCCTGAACCAATTCTTGGAATTCTTAGAAATCAATACATAGATTGAGTAAATGTCTAAATTCTTTATCGGCACAGTAAGCTACACTAAGGAGTATTACCCATACTTCTCACTCCATTCAATATCTATTATTTATATTCATTATTGATCGCTGAGTTAGTTAACTGTGTATTTATATCATCTGCAGCTACTTGGAGATGTAAACAGAAGTTTATTAATTGCGTTTTATACTCAATCTGTGTTTTTCTTTATTATCTGAAGGCGTTGCCATTGCTATAGGGCATGAATCTCATTCAAATATTATTAAGCAGAGTAGGAAGGGAGATTTGGCAACCAAGCAGAGTTAATTTGTTCCTCATTATATAAATATATAATTTGTAATAGCAGGGAGAGAGGCCCATGCAGGCTGTTTGTGCTCTGAATACACTTACCCCCTTACCATACATATACTATGGCTATCTGAGTGCATTTCATTAGATGAAATAATAAATTGACTCTACACACAAGCACAATACATTTAAAACTCATAAAATTTGCATGGCACGCTCCCATTAAAAGGCCATCATCCCAAACCACAATTAGCAGATGGAAAGAAAAACGATTGTCTCAGGTCTCTCTATAAATAAATGTATTTCACGTTAAAAAGGGACAGAGTCAGCAGATATCTACCCATATTCTCATAACTGTTACTTATTTACATAGTCGTACAATAAATGCAATGGTGCATGTTGAAAATAAAACACATAGCAAATGTACCCACTCTCCTAAGACGAGTGCTAATGTGTTTGTGATTCAAAGGGCATCTACACTGGAAAATGATTTCAATTTGCCTATTACTGGAAACAATCATTCTTACCAACAATCACTGTACCATTTTTTTGTTGATCTGTCCCCCATTTCTTTAGATATCCAATCAGAAACATCTTAACATTTCAACTGTCAATCTAGTGCCTAATTATCATAAACTATTCTGCTGTGTGCAGTTTAAACAGTTGGCATGTGGGAATTGCATCACAAATTGCAAATTTATTCTACCAGTATTCATAGTGATTACTGAGCATGCTTGACTTTACAGAAAGTCATGCCAGATGGAAGGAGGAGTTAGTTAAGTACTACTTACTTGTACAGTATTTATTCATAGATTAAGACTTTTCAGTATACTTGTACTTTAAGGCAGTGTTTTAGTATAGTGCCCTGCAATCTTGTGATGCTGTATCCTGCAACAAACTTGGGTAATTGACTTGTTAAAGTAAATATATAGAGGGTTGTATTATAAAACAGCAGGTATCACTAAATACCACAGTCATTCCACAATGATGGTGTTAATAGAGCCCTTCTTTAGTGCCCAGGGGCACAGACTGATTGCTAACAAGATGATACTACAGATTATTTCTAATGTCAACTTTAGTAAATAGATTCATACTCGGAGTAGTTTACTGTCTGTCTTCATTTAGATCAGGGATGTCAAACCTCCAGATGTTTGCAAACTACAACTCCCAGCATTGTCCATCCATACCCTGTACATCACCTATGTTATGTTATATAAAAGATCGGGCCTAACTGTGTTTTCTAATATCCTAATGACAGCCAAGTGTGTACTTTCATGATTGAGAGTGAAAGTTGATTACATTATTCTAAAACACAAGGGCAACAAATATCCTGTAAATTATATCCATATAAATGGTGTGTAGTCATATCATCTGTATTAATTGGTGCTTAGCTATGTCATCAGAGACACTTCCTGATGACGGCCTAATTAAGGCCCGAAACGCTTGGAATGGCGTGTGGACCACAATAAAGTTTGTTAATAGAAGACCCTGGAGTGCTCCGTTTTGAACTTCATCTTGATATATTACCTTCTGACGGTCATAGCACTCGGGAAGACTTTGCAAGGGAGCATAAATATATATTGTAGATTAGAATGTAGGCACACATTTCAAGCGTAGTTTTAGTGCCCGGGTGCCACCAGTGTTG
Organism: Hymenochirus boettgeri; assembly: GCA_019447015.1. NCBI lineage: Eukaryota > Metazoa > Chordata > Amphibia > Anura > Pipidae > Hymenochirus > Hymenochirus boettgeri. The sequence continues at coordinate 240,867,329 of CM033471.1, read as the reverse complement.
ATCAATTTGTATAATAAAGAAAAAGAAGACTGGTTCACTCCTGAGTCTTGTGTCCAAACAAACAGACAACTATAGTATTTGTGAGTAGATCAAAGAGATCAATTCACAAATAGAGCAGGAGCGGTGGTCGAGAGGGGGTACTGCACTGTGATCAGCTCTTCGATCACACTTCAGTACCTGCTTTAAAATAAATTGTTACACTGACAGCTTACTATAGTTTTTTTGAATGGATCAGAGAACCATTAACATATTGAAATATTTCCTAAGTATTTGCTATTTAAAGACTTAGAAAAAATGTAAAGGCATAGATCAATATTAGATGATCAGTTCTGATCACCTAAGTATTGATCATTGCCAATGGAGAAAAAAAATCACGCTTTTCGGAAAGTGATTTTTCTGATTGGATTTTTTACTTCGAAAACATTGATGCCCCTATTCCAACTTTGTAATCATTCCCAAAATATATTCAAAAAAAATTAAAGTGAAAAACATTTACAAAAAGTCTTAATGTGATATATACACTTTTTTTAAATTATGAAAATTGCTTTTTCCCAATCTGCAATAAAAACTGCCCATGTTGTGTGGGGAACTTATATTCTTATATCTGTGTGGGGCCATTTTTATTACAATTGTCTTCCCTATTATCAACCAGAGTCTCTTTCCCAGATATTCAACTGTTCCTTTCACTGTTATCCACCAGCTTCCCAGTTATCTGTTTTCTGTCAGCATATCTATTAATGTGATTATATCTATCTATCTATCTGTCACTCTATCTATCTATCTATCTATCTATCTATCCATCCATCTATCTATCTATCTATCTATCTATCTATCTATCTATCTATCTTACCGGGTCGCTTCTTGAACAATTGTTATAAAACGATACAAATTACGAAAATCTATGCACATGTTTACGAGATAAGAAACCCCAAGACAAAGAATACCATTGGGATACATCAGAACCCAGAACGTTCGTTGTTAACACAAAATTGGTCGTTGTCGGATAGTTAAATGTACGATTTCGAGCCTGTACACCAATTAGGACTAGGCCACACTTGGTGTGTTTTTTCGCGTGGTTTTTGTGCACGAGGTTTTGCGACGCAGTAGGTTAGTTTGCATGAGTCGCGAAACTACGAAAAACGATGGCATTGGCAATGCCGCATCAGTTTGGCATTTTGGTATTTTAGCGCAGTGCGATTTCCACACGAGAGGAAAAAACCGCAAAAATCGATGAGCAAAACAGCACCAAGAATCAGCGCACACAATCGCTTGCGATAACACTCGCAGATTATTTTGTGCCTCAGTATCCTTATCCTTGACACATTATTCGGAAAATGATGATATTACTGTCTTAATTCTAACAGTAAGATATATTCCCTGTTGTGAAATAAGTCAAAGATCTTTTAATACTGCGTTGCAGTCAGTGACTCTCCTTAACGTGATTCTCATTTCTAACACAGGAAACATATTGGACAAACACTTTGCGGTTTTCCCTGGGATACAGTGTACGAGCATGTTTGTCCAATGAGAGATGGATAAAGGGAAAATAAAGGGATTTAAGAAAGCCAATTCTGATTTTTTCAAAACGCTTAATAGACAAGTGCGATCTGATTCTGGGAAAAAATAACATCCAACATATGGGTGGGGCGGCTTGTTTAAGCTCTGCCACCACAATACCCCTTGTCTGCCCAATCCAGTCCTATTGAGTTATTGGTAACTTTCACCATTCTGATGAGGGAGCAAAATCGATGACAAATAGATGTAGCACTAGATTAGCTAGATAAGAACTTAAAAACATCAGCATACTTCTGCTTTTTTAATGGAAACAAATCCCAAAATGTTATTTATAAAACGACTAGTTAAGCCGTTCAGTTAAAGTATTAAAACATCTTCCCGCGGTTCCTCGTCAAATTAATATTAACGCAAATGTTTATTAAAAAAATCCCCTGGTACAAGCTATTGCAGGAAACTTTCACTAGCTTACAATGTATTTGCATCTGGTTTTTTTCCAGTATTCCTTACAGTCCCTGGTGTAGGTGGAGATTGGCAGACTGGGTTTCCATTGTAGGGTTGTTTTATGTAAACTTATTTTTACCGATATAGAATCTCCGAAATTACTTTGAGCAGTTGTAGCAGTATAAGATAATCTGTTATTTGTTTTGCCTTTATTAAACTGCACTGGTTTGCATTAATAAATGTTAGGTTGACGGGCCACACTGTAGCGCCAAAGCGCTAAGAGAGCGATCGTGCTAGCTTGCCAGGGAATACAGGCCCCAATTATTGGATAGCAGGCCAGCAGCGACATCAAAGGACTAATGTGGCCCAGCCCCATTGCCTTACACTAGCATGGCTGTTCACAATCACAATCGGATTCACGCGTATTAAAAGATCACTAGTGTGTTTGCACATAGAGCCGTTTAAGGACTCTTTTCCCATCAGGAATGATGTAATACTAGCAGTGGTGGGGCTGCTATGCCTGCCACAGGTAATGTTTTTTTAGAATTTGAGCTTACACGGCGTTATGTAAGGTCATTGTCAGTTCTAGTATGCGTAACATTTTGCAACTACAGTGAGTCTGGCCCCACTATCAAATGTTCCATGTTTTATAGGGAAATCACACTGCTCACTGCTCTCCCTGATTGCCTGGTGCATCCATCAAATCTTCTCAAAAACCATATCTAGGAAATAACAGCACACAGAGGGACTTTTCCAAGGCGTTAGATAGATAGATAGATAGATAGATAAGCGATAGATAGATAGATAGATTAGATAGATAGCATAGAGATGAGCGGATGGATGGATGGGTGGGTGGGTGGATGGAGGATGGATGGATGGATAGTGGGTGGATGTATGGAGGGATGGATTAGATAGATAGATAGACAGGACAATAATAGATATATAGGTAGAGGAGAGAGAAGTTAGATATATAGATACATAGAAGATACATAGCATTGATACATTAGACAGACTAGATATGACAGAAATTACTAGAATATAGGTAGGAAGATAGATAGATAGATAGAATAGTAGATAGATAGGTAGGATAGATAGACAGATAGATAGGCATGATAGCAGATAGAGACCGGAGCAAGATAGATAGATAGACAGACAATTAAACGATAGTAAGTAAGGACGAGAGAGATAGTTGGATAGCATAGATACATAGATTGCATACATAGACAGAAGCAAGAGAGGAAGAGAGAAGAGTACGATAGATAGATAGATACATAGATAGATAGAGTAGATGGATGAGATAGAACATTATTCAGATATATAGGTAGGATAGGTAGAGAGAGAGTGGAGTAGGTGTTGATGGGGGGGGGATAGAACATAGAATCGATTTCACAGTAGATTGATACATAGACAGCTAGCGAAGGAGAGAGAGAGAGAGAGAGGTAGATAGATAGATAGGATACTATAGTAGAGAGAGAGATAGATAAGAGGATAGAAAGAAAGAAGAGTAGACAATTAATAGATATTAGGTAGGGACAGATATAGATAGATAGAGAGACGAGAGAGAGAGAGAGAGAGGAGAGAGAATATACCATTGACAGATAGGCTCGCAGAGATAGATAGATAAATAGGACACGAAAGTTGATAGATTTGATAGAAGAGATAGATTAGATAGATAGACAATTAATATATATATAGGTAGATAGATAGATAGATGATAGCACAATAGATAGATAATTTTTTTTGATAGATAGATAGAAGATAGATAGATAGACAGGCATAAGCAGATAGAGAGAGAGCAAGTTAGATAGATTAGGACCGACAGACATTAAGTATATAGGTAGGTAGCTAGCATAAATTAGACGACATCAGTCAGAACAGATACAGAACAGAAACAGAACAGAAACAGAACAGAAGAAGATAGATAGATAAGATTAGATAGATAGATGAGATAGATAGATAGATAGTAGACAATTAATAGATATATAGGTAGATAGGTAGAGAGAGATAGTTAGTTAGATAGATAGATACATAGATTGATACATAGACAGATAGCAGAGAGAGAGATAGATAGATAGATAGATAGATAGATAGATAGATTTAGACTAGATAGATAGACTAGACAGAGATAAGAGAAGAGACGGATCGAGAGAGGGATAGATAGAGGATAGATAGATAGTAGACAGATAGATAGAAAGCTATAATACCATTGGGAGATAGGCTGACAGATCGAAGAAGCATAAATAGACCGAGAAAGACAGACAGACAAGATACGATAGAGACAGAAAGACAGACAGAAACGTAATAGATTGATAGATAAAGATAGATAGATAGATAGAAGATAGACAATTGATAGATATAAGGTAGCGAAGATAGATAGATAGATAGATGACAAATAGATAGATAGATAAGACAGGCCATATAGCAGATAGGAGAGATTCAAAGAAGTAGATAGAGGACAATTAATAGATATATAGGTAGGAGATAATAGATTGATAGATGAGTAGATAGATAGATAGATAGATAGATAGGACAGACAAGAACAGATATAGAGATAGAGAGAGAGAGAGATAGAAGAGAGATAGATAGATAGATAGACAGATAGATAGATAGATATATACTCATTGGCAGATAGGCTGACAGATAGATAGATAAATAGACAGAAAGGACAGAAGACGATTAGAAGGACAGAAAACGACAGACAGAAAGGTTTCATAGGTATAGATTAGATAGATAGATAGATAAGATACGTAGATTAGTAGATAGATCACTTTATAGAATATAGGTAGGAAAGGATAGATAGATAGATAGATGCGACAATAGATAGATAGCTTAGACAGGGCATATAGCGATAGCAGAGAGAGATCAGATAGATAGAGAGACGAGACAATAATAGATACTATAGGTAGGAGATAAATAGATTGATAGATAATAGATAGATAGATAGATGTATAGATAGATAGATAGACAGAAACAGAATAGATAGATCAGTAGATAGATAGATAAGATAGATCAGATAGATAGTAGATAGATAGATAAGATAGATAGATAGATAGACAATTAACTAGGATATATTAGGTAGATAGGTGAGAGGAGATAGTTGAGTTTAGTATAGATAGAGATACATAGATTGCTACATAGACAGATAGCGAGAGCAGGAGGAGAGAGATAGATAGATTAGATAGATGATAGATAGATAGTACTAGATAGATAAATAGATAGATAGATAGACAATTAATAGACATAGGTAGTAGGTTAGAGAGAGAGAGAGAGGTGAGAGAGAGGAGAGAGAGAGAAGGAGATTAGATAGATGATAGATAGATAGATAGATAGATAGATAGAAGATAGGTAGATAGAAGATAGATAAAAAAAATTAATAGTAGTGATAGGTAGGGAACATATTATACGAGTAGCATAGATAGTGACAGATAGAGAGAAGATGTGAAGAAAAGAGGAGAGAGAGAGGAGAAGAGAGAGAGATAGAGATAGTAGATAGAAGATAATAGATCATAATTACAGATAGAAGATAGACAATTAATACGATGATATAGGTAGGAAAACATATATAGATAGAGATAGATAGATAGATAGATCAGATAGTATAGAGAGATAAAGAGACGATAGATAAGAGATAGACAATTAATAGATATATACAGTCAGAAAGCATAGATAGAAAGATATAGATGTTTACAGGTAGGTAAGATAGATAGAGAGATAGTAGATAGATAGAGCTAGATAGACTAGAACAGGACAGGACAGGAGGCAGGCAGAGGGCAGGACGACAGACAGACAGACAGACCGCAGACAGACAGGACAGACCAGACAGACAGACAGACAGACGATAGATAGATAGATAGATAGATAGACATATAGCAGATAGAGAGATATAGATAGATAGATAGATAGACAATTGTAATTATATATAGTGATGGTACGATAGGAGAGAGAGGAGACGAGGATAGTTAGATAGATAGATAGATCATAGATTGATAACATAGACAGATAGCAGACGAGGAGATAGAGATATTAGATAGATAGTAGATAGATAGATAGTAGATAGACAATAGATAGATAGATAGGACAGGATAAGCGATAGAGAGAGATCAAGATAGATATTGATAGACGAACATTAATAGATATATAGGTAGGGGTAGTATAATATTGATTGTTGATAGATAAGATAGATAGATGATGATAGATACAGACAGAACAGATAATAGATAGATACGTAGATAGGATAGTAGATAGATAGATAGATAGATATAGAAGACAATTAATGTATATAGGGGTAGATAGGTTAGGAGAGGATAGTTAGTTAGATAGATGAGAACATAGATTGATACTCTAGACAGATAGCAAGAGCGAGAGATAGATAGATAGATAGATAGATAGATAAAGAGATGATAGATAGATAGATAGACAAGTAATAGGACCATATAGGTAGATAGGTAGAGAGAGTAGGAGAGAGAGAGAACAGAGAGATAGATGATGATTAGATAGATAGATAGATAGATAGATAGATAGGTAGATAGATAGATAGATAGATAGATAGATAGATAGATAAAAAAAAAATTAATAGAGTGTATAGGTAACAGGAACATATATAGATAGATAGAGAGATAGACAGATAAGAGAGAGATAGCTAGAGAGAAAGAGAGAGAGAGAGAGATAGATAGATAGATGTACGATACAAAGACAACATAGATAGAATAGAGAATGACAGATAATAGGATATATAGGTAGGAACACTATATAGATAGACTAGATAGATAGTAAAGATATAGATAGATAGATAGATAGAGAGGATAGAGAATAAAGATAGATAGACAATATAATAGAGATTATAGGTAGAAAGATAGATAGAAAGATAGATTACAGTCGGTACGGGTAGATAGATAGATAGATAGAGAGATAGATAGACTAGATAGATACGATAGATAGACAGACAGACAGACAGGAGGCAGGCGGGCAGGCAGGCAGGCAGGACAGGGAACAGACAGAACAGACAGACAGACAGACAGACAGACAGATAGATAGATAGATAGATAGATAGATAGATAGATAGATAGACATATAGCAGATAGAGAGATATAGATAGATAGATAGACAATTATATCTATATAGGTAGATAGGTAGAGAGAGAGAGATAGTTAGATAGATAGATAGATACATAGATTGATACATAGACAGATAGCAGAGAGAGAGATAGATATATAGATAGATAGATAGAGAGATAGATAGAGAGATAGATAGAAAGATAGAGATGTATAGACATAGAATAGATAGTAGATAGTGATAGATAGATAGAATATAATACCATGAAGACAAGATAGGACAGAAAGGTGTAGATTGATAGATAGATAGATAGATAGATAGATAAGTAGATTAGATTAGAGAGATAGATAGATAGATAGATAGATAGATATGATAGAACGATAGATAGATAGATAGATCGATAGATGATGAGATGACAGGCATATAGCATAGAATAGAGAAGAGAGTGAGATAGATAGACAGACAAGTTAGATATATAGGTGGTAATCGAATAGACAGAAGACAGACAGAGACAGAGAGAGATGATTGAAGAAGAGTGTTGATGATTTTTTGAGAGAGGGAGAGAGAGAGAGATAGATAGATAGATAGATCGACAATTAAATTAACTAGGTAATAGGTGGGTAGATATAAATACAATTGAAGATAGGCTGGAACAGATAGATAGATAATATAGACAGAAACAGACAGACAGACAGAGATAGCCACGAAAGACAGACAGAAGGTGTGATAGATAGACTAGATAGATAGATAGATGACCAGAGAACAGACAGATAGATAAATAGAGAGATAGCATAGATGACAGAAGATTATAGATGAGATGATAGATAGATAGATGATATATAAAATAGATAGGTAGATAGAAGAAGACAGGAAATAGATATATATGTAGAGAGAGCAGGCATAAACATATATTAGATACATGAACAGATAGCAGAGAGGAGAGAGAAGAGAGAGAGAGATAGACAGATAGATCGATAGATAATAGATAGATATAGAAGATAGATGATAGAGTAGATACGATAGATAGTAAGGATAATAGGAGATCAGTAGGAGTGTAGAGAGAGATATGATCAGCTGACAGATAGATAGATAAAATGACAGAAAGATGAGATAGATAGATAATAGATAGTTAGATAGAAGCTAGATAAGATAGATATAGATAGATAGATAGAGGGGTGATAGAAAGATAATGATTAGATAGATAGATAGATAGATAGAAGATAGATAGGAAATGTAAGATAGATAGATAGATATGTCAGATAGATAGAATACCATTGATAGATCGAGGCTGACAGAAAGATGGATAAATGACAGGCAAATGCATAGATTAAGATAGCTAGATAAAGAAGATAGATAGATAAAGATGATAGATAGATAGTATAGATAGATAGATAAGATAGATAGACTAATAGATAGATAGATAGATAGTAGATAGGATAGATAGATAGATAGATAGACAGATGATTGATATATAGATAGATTAGATAGAAGAGAGATAGATAGACAGAAGATATAGCAGATAGAGAGAGAGCAGATAGTAGATAGAAAGACAATAGATATATAGGTAGGTTATTAGTGATAGATTAAACAGACAGAACAGGACACGAGAGAGAGAGAGAGAGAGATAGGTAGATAGATAGATAGATAGGACAAACAATTAATAGGTATATAGGTGGGTAGATATAATACCATTGATAGATAGGCTGACAGATGATAGATAAATAGACAGAAAAAGACGACAGACAGGATTAGATAGACAGAAAGAGACAGAAAGGGATAGATAGCTAGATAGATATGACATAGAAGATAGATAGATATAGATAGATAGATAGACAGACAGACAGGGAAGACAGCAGACATGACAGGATAGATAGATAAAGATGATAAAGAAGTATATGATATATAGATAGAGATTATATACGTAGATAGATAGTAGATAGATAGATAGATAGATAGATAGACAGACAATAGATATATATGTAGAGAGAGAGAGAGCTAGATACAGATAGATACATAGACAGATAGCAGAGAGAGAGAGAGAGAGAGAGCGAGAGAGATAGAAGATTAGGATAGATAGATAGATAGATAGATAGATAGATAGATGAGATAGATGATAGATAGAAGATAGATAGAGAGATAGCAAATAGATAGTAGTATAGAGAGGAGTATAATAGAGAGATAGAGAGATATAGATAGGTAGATAGATAGATATAATACCATTGATATAGGCTGAAGATAGATAGATAGAAATAGATAGATATATAGTGTAGATAGATTAGAATACCATTGATAGATAGGCTGGACAGATAGAATAATAGACAGAAAGCTAGATAGATAGCTAGAGTGTAGATAGATAGATAGATAGATAGATAGATAGATAGATAGATAGATAGATAGATAGATAGACAGACAGAGTGATAGATAGATAGATAGATAGATAGATAGATAGATAGATAGATAAGATAGTAGATAGATAGATAGAATAGATAGATAGATAGATAGATAGATAGATAGATAGTAGATAGATGGTAGATGGATGATGGATGGATGGTGGATGGATGGATGGATGGATGGATGGATGGATGGATGGAGGGGATAGATTGATAGATAGATAGATAGTATGATTAGATAGATAGAAGATAGACAGATAGATGAATATATAGATAGTAGTGATATATTACGTAGATATAGATAGATAGATAGACAGACAATAGATATATATGTAGAGAGAGAGAGCTAGATACAGATAGATACATAGACAGATAGCGAGAGAGGATAGATAATAGATAGAATGATAGATAGATAGTAGATGATAGATAGAGAGAATAGATAGATAGATAGATAGACAAATAGATGAGATAGATATAGAGAGAGATGAATAGAGAGATAGAGAGATATAGATAGGTAGATAGATAGATATAATACCATTGATAGTTGGGCTGAAAGATAGATAGATAAATAGACAGAAAGCTAGATACATAGATAGATATATAGAGTGATAGATAGATAGAATACCATTGATAGATAGGCTGACAGATAGATAAATAGACAGAAATCTAGATAGATAGCTAGAGTGATAGATAGATAGATAGACTAATAGATAGATAGATAGATAGATAGATAGATATCCAACCATGAGATAAACTGCAGAGCACTCACAGGACTTGTGCAAAGTTCAATTTTATTCCATGTGCAACAAAAGCAATAGCGACGTTTCGGTCTGTCTCTTAGACCTAGGTCTAAGAGACAGACCGAAACGTCGCTATCTGCTTTTTGTTGCCATGGAATAAAATTGGAACTTTTGCACAAGTCCTCGTGAGTGCTCTGCAGTTTATCTCATGGTTGGAGTTTATGAATACAGCAGCACCAGGCATATGAAGCACCTGAAGGTAGAGTGCAACCAATCCTATGTTAGATAGATAGATAGTAGACAGAGTGATAGATAGATAGATAGTAGATAGAAATAGATAGATAGATAGATAGATAGAAAGATAGATAGATAGATAGATAGAGTGATAGATAGATTGATTAGATAGATAGTAGATAGATAGATAGATAGATGATAGAAGGATAGATAGATAGATAGATAGATAGATAGATAGATAGATAGATAGAATACCATTGATAGATAGGCTGACAGATAGATAAATAGACAGAAATCTGATAGATAGCGTAGAGTGATAGATAGCTAGATAGATAGATAGACAGAGTGATAGATAGATAGAATAGATAGATAGATAGATAGATAGATAGATTGATAGATGAGAGAGTGAGAGATGATAGATAGATAGATAGATAGATTAGATAGCTAGTTAGATACAGATAGATAGAAATAGATCAGAGTAGAGATAGATAGATAGATC
>CM033471.1:240836458-240853958 GCA_019447015.1 Hymenochirus boettgeri | reverse complement strand
AGATAGATAGATAGATAGATAGATAGATAGATAGATAGATAGATAGATAGATAGATAGATAGATAGATAAGTAGCTAAGATAGATAGATAGTAGATAGATAGAGTGAAAGATAGATAGATAGATAGATAGATAGATAGATAGATAGATAGATAGATAGATAGATAGATAGATAGAAATAATAGTATATAGTAGATAGGTAGGAAGATAGTAGTAGATTAGAAGATACATAGTGATAATAGGACAGATAGCAGAGAGGAGAGTAGATAGATAGATAGATAGATAGATAGATAGATAGATAGAAGATAGATAGATAGATAGATATAGATAGCTAGTAGATAATAGATAGATAGGCTATGAAGATAGATAGAATAGACAAGATAATGATAGATAGATAGATAGAGTAGATAGATAGATAGATAGATAGATAGATAGATAGATAGATAGATCAGAGTAGAGAGATAGATAGATAGAGATAGATGATAGATAGAAGATAGATATAGAAAGATAGATAGATAGATAGATAGATAGATAGATAGAGTAGATAGAGTGCAGATAGATCTATCTATCTTTCTGTCTATTTATCTATCTATCTGTCAGCCTATCTATATCTCTCTCTATCTCTCTATCTATCTATCTATCTATCTATCTATCTATCTATCTATCTATCTACCTATCTATCTATTATCTATCTATCTATCTGTCTATCTCTCTCTCTCTCTCTCTCTCTCTGCTATCTGTCTATGTATCTATATATGTATCTATCTCTCTCTCTACATATATATCTATTGTCTGTCTATCTATCTATCTACCTATCTATTTATATATCATCTATCTATCTATCTATCTATCTATAATCTATCTGTCTATCTATCTATCTATCTATTTATCTATCTGTCTGTCTGTCTGTCTATCTATCTATCTATCTATCAACCTTTCTGTCTGTCTTTCTGTCTATCTATCTGTCTGTCTGTCTTTCTGTCTATTTATCTATCTATCTTAAACTGATAAGAGTCAGTTGGAAAAAAATGATTTTCTTTTAAGATCCAGAATCAGACGTTGCAAAAACCTGCCGAGCAAGCAGAGGTTCTGAGAGTATGTCGAATTATTTACCAATCTTGACAAATTGACCAATTTTAGATTTAATGCAATCCTGGGATATCAGAGAGATCAACTCCTTGCACCCATCCGCCATGTTCAAAATTTTTAGTTTGCTTTAATTCTGCTGTTGTAGCTTTGGCCACGACACATACAATTTTATTATGAACACAGGATTCAGAAAATGAAGAATTAAGTCTTAAGACAAGCTCCCTGGTTTCTTTCTTTCTACACCAAAGTCCGACCGCAGAAGGCTTGTTCCAGTTAAAGAAACTTCAAACGGGAGACACGCGTAAATGGATTTTGTAAAAGTCTAAACAATTCTCAGATGGTCCGGGAAAACACGAAAGTAGAAAAAATACCCCATGTAACTGGCTGACATTCTCTAGAAACTCCACAAAGCTGCAGGAGTTACCCTGTGATTTATAAGGTGGTATTCGAGATGAGTATGCCCCAAATTAATGCTCATAACGTCCAGACCAATCGGTCTGGGCCCAAACACCGCATGCAATAATTAATTCTGCCTGAATCACATGGATTCAATCCCAAAAAACTGATACTGAGGCAACGGTCGATTGGGCCTTAAAAATTGCATGGGTGTGTATCACAGTTTAAGACTTGTAAGACTCGCCTCCATTTAATACTTTAACGTTAGTTTATCCTTTAATAAGTTGGGCATGCAGTTCTTTCCCTATTCTTTCAGCGTACAGTAGTCCCGGTTTTGAAAATCCGCGTTTCTGATGGAATTTCGAAACTCAGACTCCTCATCAAAAAATTTATATTAGAAATTGAAAATTCTGAATAATATCCTGGTTCAAATGGGTTCAAAGGGATTTTTGAAACATTCAATACGTTCCTCCTCGGGACCCACTGTCGGGAAATGAAGCCAGCCGTATTTCTTTACCCCGACGTAGTTAAAATGCTCTGCACTAGGGCTTACACTACCCGCATGCCCTATCCTCCTTACCTCTTCCTGCTCGTACAATGTAAAAACTCGTTACTACTTTCCCCATCACGTTTATTGCAGCTGATTTTGCTGCACCTTATAGTGCTTTCCTCCTTCCCCTGTTAAACACATCCTATCGCTCTAAATTTCACTTCTTGGTTTTTCTCTCATTTCCACACCCAGGAGATAAGATGTTCTGAATTGTCGCATGCTAGTTTGTTTCTGGCTCTCTCGAATCAAGCCATTGGAAATAGAGCTGTAAATTAGCTGTTCAATCTCTTTGGACAATTCTCCCTCACTCATCATCCTACCCTGCACAGCTGTTCTTGTATGGTCTCGGGTCGGGCTCGGCCTGTTAGGGGGGATCTGTCCACTACTTGGAGTCCTGAACAGAAAGAAACATTAACCAAAAGAATGGCTTTAAAACCAGAGCTCGCTGGTAGGCTGACATTGCTTGATGAGCACCAAGTAAATGGGATGATGAATCTCTGCTCGGAAAACAAACATTCCATGACCCCCACAATTCAGATGTCAGAGCAATGTCAGTCTACAGATGGAACCCCCCCCTACTTGCCTATATCAAACACGATTAAATATGGCACACTTGACTATTGTGGCTGTCCTCAATCGCCACCCAGCCCCATCTGTGGTGTGGACACTGAGTTGTGTCCTGGATCAGGACTGGTTTGCCCATAAGACGATATTGCTTTAGCCTATAGCTTGTTGAAAATTATTTACAAATATTTCTTTAAAAAGTTTCTAGTATTCTAAACTATATTGAAGTGACTGGGTATTAATAGATATAGTTAATATAGTATAGTGATATGTAAGTAGTATATGTATATATATATAAGGTGTTCACTTTGATCCAGGGATCCTTCCAATTGCCATTACGGAAGGAATATTTTTCCTTTAACAAGTCTTACTAACGGTTGGCTAACCCACTAACAATCATCCTCATCTACGATGGCTTCAAATGATCCTTGTTTGTTTATTTGGCAGGTCGGTTATCAGATTTTGTCTTCTATAACAGCTTGGCCTGACGTTCCCCTCAGTCTGCCATGGGTGCGTTTGGGGAATTACGCCGACCTGTCTAGGGGCGTACGCCGATTGATGTGAGTTCTTCTTGCCTGTGTATTTCTTTCATTGATTTCCTCCTTCTGGCAATAGAAAGAAATTTAGTTTCTCTGGGAAAAATAAATGTCATCTGGTCAAGAATATATAGAATAATATGCCTTTTCTATCACAGATTTGATGTGGCCCTAACTTCCCTAGACCTGACCCCCACTCTCCCTTTCTAGTCTGGTGGGACCTGGTGTTTCATGCATGGACGCTGGTAGAATGATGAGTCAATGGTGTGGAAGAGTTTGCTTCTCAAGGAGTTTACTGAGACCACTGCCTCAGTAAGTGACAGAAGCGAATCTACTTCAACCCAATGGCCCTAAACTAAAGAAAAAATTGGGGGGGGGGGCAACAGTGTGAGAATCTCCATGTAGTAATGTCAAACAACTCAAAATTATAGGAATATAAACATCGAAAAGATACTCAATGCACCATTCCTGGGCCCCATACAATCGTATCTATCTGCACACTGGTCATCATTATACTAACAAAGGGGTTTTAGTATAGCATTAACTGTGATCACATGAATAAAAGCCTTCCAACCACGTCAAGTAGGAATATAATATCAGGAAGGATATAATAAACTATCTGGGGCCAATATTAAGATGGCTATTCCTAAGCGTTACTGGTACATTACAAATTCCTTTCCCGGGAGACCTGGAATATTTTTTTTGATAATGCGGTTGGCAACCGAACTAACCATGAGGGTGAAGAATCTCAAGAACCAATTGTCAGATAATTCTTGTACCCAGCGTTTCCTATACAATCCAAAAGGGCAATACCTTAGCATCTATGCAGGAATAAAATCCAATTAAAATGTTTGGATATGTGAGATCCCACAATTCCGTTCCTTTTTGAATGTGGGTCATAAAACTCGGCTTAATGTTACACCAGATTTTTTCCAAGAAACAGCTCAGAGGTCTCCAATCTCTAGGTAACCAATGATACCCCTATTGTTTAGAAGTTCCATTCGATAGAACTGATACTAGTGCCGTTGGCCTACAAAAGAGTTGCATCATGTTATGAGAACCCCAAACTAATAGCAGCGTGATACTAGCGTGGACCAAATTTTTTACAGTTTGGTGCCGAGGTAACAAAAATAAAATCCCATGTGATTGTTAGTCTCATGCCCGCTGCTTTTGGACCTCAGCGAGTTGAAGTGTGCCATGCACAAAAATGAGCTGTGCAGTGAAAATCCGGCAAAATTTCATGATTTTACCAATTTTTACAAATGGCAAAAACTTCAGTCACTTATTTGTCTAGAAACGAAAAAAATGCATATTCACATCATCTTTTATGATCTTGTGTCATATTGGGGAGGAAGACGAAAGGAATCCTTAACACCAATGAACACCAAAATGTGCTGTTATTTAAAAGCTGACCTACCGCCCATCTATTTCCATCCATGTCCTGGTTTTTCACATCCACTGTGATGTGAGTGAAGACATCTGTAGGCTGATGGAACCCCCAGGCCACCACCTTTCCGGGGCTTTCTTTCCCACATGAAAAACGCATCAATCTGACAAGGGAAGTGCACGTCTTGAGGCCTCAACAATTGTCCCAATGATTTGGGTTAGACGTATTCATTATGCATTGAGTTGCGCGATATCCACTGTGTGCACGCATCATGGTTTTCACTATGGTAACATTGTTCATGCACTGGTTATGGTGACTGGTTCCACCATACGATGACCGCCGTGTAAAAAGCTAACATGATTCTTTGTCAAAACTGATCGTTATAAGTGACAAAATGAGAAGGTCCGTGTACTGCAGATGTCATAAAAATGTCTATTTCACTTGAACAGGGAGGAAACCCCAGGACCAAAAGAGCCCAGGGGTGCAGGGGCATGCGAACCGTCAACCAGGGCCCTTGGCCTAGAATGGGCCCCATTTTGCCAATTTTTAACAACAGTGCCTGGCTGTGTGCAGTGCCAGTTTCCCCAACCAGTTTATCAAGTGTCTACATCGCCAAGCTTTAACCAGTACTTTTGGTCCAACTATTTTTTACCAGTGGTTAGATCAAAGCATTTTACCACCTGATTAATTTGGTTTGCAGTGCCGATTTGTGTTTTTGGCATGTTGGGGGGAACCATGCACCAATTGTGTACCAGGACCCAAAGTCTCTGTAGCTAACGTTTTATGTGAATGTTTTCCAATGTAGCTTTCTTGTGCCTTTCAGCATTTCCTATCTCCTATCAATTATGAAAGCCCTGTGTGTCTACACTATGAAATCTACAACATAATAAAGACGTCTGAACCTTGCTATATACAGAGCTAGTTTGCACATGCTCTATAAAATCACTTCACATAATGAACAAATTTCTTGTGTCAGACAGTGAAATTGATTGTTTTGGTTGTATACCACAGTCCCACTGTTGTGGTTTCATCGTGCTATTTCTTCCACGGGTAGGGATGAATCATGCGGTTGGCGCTAAATACCTAAACTGTGACGCAGATTCAATTTTTAGGGCAGAGGCGTGCACTACGGATGACAAGCGTGCATATTCTTGTGTTGTTAAACGTCCCCTTTGCGTCTGCCATTCCACGCAATGTATGTTCTAATCAGGAGCGCATGCGCATTCGCAAAAACTGTGATCCATGTGCGTCCTGACACCAGTGCGGCACAATCAATGCACAAATGGATCGCAATCGTGTTCAGAAGTTGTGTGAGAGTGTCTAGTTGGCCTACAACAAACTAAGGCAGGGTTCACACTATGGCCATAATACGCTGGGGGGAAACATTCACGTCCTACGAGCAGTTTTGGTGTTCGATTCAACCCTTGGCCATGCACCAAAACTTCCCTATATGTAAGCACTCCTAAGCAAAGGTCGCACTCTGCCCGTTTTCCTGAAACCACACAGACAACACGCCTATGAATAACAGAAGTAAAATTTAGCACGGAACCTGCGATTTTGCAAGTATAAGCAGCTATTTTCTGATATCTGATTATAATGTGTTCTTTGTAAATCAGAGCGTATATAGTGAGCCAACGATAGTCCTGTGTCCATGTGGTGTTCGCATTGCCGTTTATTGTCCCGCTCGAATCCCTCAGTACTGGAATTATGGACACAGGATTTGATTTGACTCCCAAGGGCATAAGGGGTACTGAGTGCGTTTATAAATTCTCCACCCATACTCCAACCATCTGCAGTACAAGATATCTCATAAATAATACAGGGCATGTGGTTTTCTCAATTGACACGGATGCACACACGTCAAACTGTATCTTCCTACTTTAATTAGTCCTTTTTCCTTTACCCATCTAAGGGCAACGTCGTTACAAACAATTGTCGCTATTGAAAAAGAAAATGCAAGCCTGAGTGCCAACAATAAACACCAAGGGAGCACAGCGAGCAATCATAACGAGGACAGTACAGCTGGAAACTAGGCAAGGCAAATGGTTAGAAAATTCACTGAGAGCGGTTAAACTTCTTCCATCATCGGCGCATAGCTACTGATGTACAGTGTGGTTTTATCTGTCCACCATTAATAACCTCCTGTAATGGTCCTGGGTTGCCACACTTTAGCTGAACAATAAATAGTGCATATGTGTACAAACCATGGCATAGAAATAATAAGTTAATGAGTTGGGGGGTTACTCTTATGGAACCGTTTATATAAATGGAAGAGGAAGAGAAAGTAATTAGGTGGTTTATAACGCCCGCAACTTCAATCCAAGTAATGATGTTCGTTAATGTGTTATGGATTCCATTGTGGCTCCATTTTCATTTTCCTAGTCAGGAGCAGACATGATGTACATCAAATCCCTGCACAAAGCAAAACACTGAATTAACTGACACTATGATATTAAACAACCACTGGTCTCTACAGTCCAACCCCATTTCGAGCCGACCATTTTCAAAAGGACAAGATGGTAATACTTTCAGACCACAGCTGACACGTGATTCCTCCCTGGCTGGACCACCTCGCTTATTGGGCGTGGTTACCCAGCCTCGACCCCCGACCGAAAAATACATACCGGGCAATTTCGCCCGAAACGCCATTCGTGCCGCTGAAGTGTGGTCGGGGTTTGTGGCTCGGAAAGTGGAATGTGTGAAACCTTTACCGTCTGTGCTTAGTGGGGCTGTTTCTTCTCTGATCGTTGCAGGGTTCTGATGACACACCAGCTTGTGATCTAAAGCTGGGTACACACTAGCCCATATTTCGGCCGCCGACCAATTCACGACCACTTTCGTTCATCACGATTGTTCTCTTATGGGAACGCACACTCGTATCGTCTCTAAATTTTGGCCGTGGGGGACATTTGCCGCAATCGACAGACATTTTGTCCCCGGCTTGACATTTTCGGGACAATAGTCCGGCTGTGTGTACCCAGCCTAAAGGGAGGTGGGAGTCAAACATCAAATAAATAGAAAGCTTATGAACACAAAGAAAGCTTAGATCACAAGTCAATGTTTGTTTAACTAACCTCTGTTTTTTAAATGAATAAAGCCAAACAAAGGTCATTACTTATTATTGACGCAATCAGTTTTCAATGATATCATTGTTTGTCATTCTGATTATTAAATTTGCCATACCCTTATTAATCCAACCATGCTTTACAGGAAACGCAAGCTGGCATATGGAATGGTACAATATTGCAAATACACAAAGTGCAACCAAACGGACCCCAAACCACAATACTACCGAGAGTAGTAAGGGGGAAATGTTCTTCTTCCTGACATCAAAGTGACAGCAATATCCTCACTGAGGGAGAACCTTGAATCTGCACTTCCTCCAGGTGAGAGTTGTTACCTGTAATGTATTATATCCAAATCAGCATTAAGGGCCATATTTAATAAAAGCCAAATAGCGATACAGCGCCTTTTTTCCGTGATCGTAGACGAAGATTGGGTTGTAAATTTATGATCGTGGTCATACAATTACAATACAATTAATTGCAATTGTAGATTTATGATCACAATCATATTCTCCGTCTCGCCCATACAATACCAATGCAGTATATTGTATGGACGAAGTTTACAGCCGCAATCGTACCTTTACATACACCCGCGGTTTGTGGCCCTTAAGCCTAAGTGAACACTCTTCTCTGGAGCAAGAAGGGAGGAGCATAGGGTCAGGTGATGTCACCCAATGTACTAGAAGCAGGATGTTGACATTCACATTTATTTCATTTCTCACAGCTAAGCCAGAGATGTGTCCAGGACTCATTTTAAAAGAAAAGACGGCAGGCTTTTATTTAACCCTAACTTGTTTGGAGACCACAGTTGCCCTTTAAAGGAACTTTTAAGCATATGGAGGACATGTATATACAAGAAAATATTTCCATTGGACAGAATTACTTGGCTAAAGTTGTCCCTGAATTCCACCCATTGTTTGAATTTTGCCCAGGTTCCACACACATTCTAAATAGATGGATTACATTTACTAGGTGTGGAATGTGGATGGTGAAATTCTTTATTATGTTAGAATTTTGGGGTGTATATGCAGTGAACACTTACTGGAAATCCCTATCTTGTCCATTGAAAGTAACCTGCATTTCTAACAAGTAAACCATACTTAATTTCAGAAGTCAATAATTGGACAGGTATTTACACAATCGTATTTCAATAGGTGAGCACAAGTACAAGTTCTGCTGCCATGTTGATGTGAGATTAATAGCAGAAAAAACAGTTTCCAACTCACAGTTGCCTGTTGGATTACAGTGATGTAACTTGTTACTTGTTTATTTTCTCCTGATAGGCTGTGAAGAATAGGCAGCGCCCCAGATGTTGAAAATATGCTCCTCTGAGGTTAGTATGAACTTATCTAGTTCTACTAAATTCCCAGTGTACTACAATATATTTGTATATTGTCCCTAATTTAGAAATATATTGGAAATATATTCAACTTTTTCTATCTGGTGACCTGAAATACCATTTACGGTAATAAATATTCTTTAATATGCATTTTCTTGCGATAGAGCACCAAATTCAGTTACATTCAGTCTCCAGTGGCCAATATTCATTTCAGTCTATATTGACAAAACTGTGCTATTAAGATGCTAATGTTGGTCAATTAAAGAGCAATTCTAGCACCTGAAAATACAAAACCAATCAGATCTTTATATAACATTTGAAAGCTAAAAATCTGATTGATTGGGGAAATTAGCACCATTTTTAATGACAAGAACTTTTAACTGAAATACCCCTGAAGAATTTTATTGAATCTCTCTTGTTACTGTATTTACAAGCCTGATTTCCTTGTTGGCAGGTTTACCTTCTCTGCTGCTTTTGGTGAGCTAGTTATAAGCTCACACAGTACAGTAGAGGCTTCTTAGGTAGGGGTCGTCGCCAACCATTGGTGTGATGTCACAGCCTTGTTCATGTTCGGATACCCCAGAAGCAGCAAGAAGAAGAGAGATGTTGGTGAGGGATGGGCAGTGTAAAGCTGGGTACACACGATTAGATTTTTTCGGTCCCGATCGACCGATAGTCTCAGTGTATCGGTCGATCGGACCGAAATTATTGAATCCGAAATGTGCCCCATGTCCAAATCGACCGTATCGTACCGAATCGGACGAAAGGACGATCGGACAGGGTGGAAAACCCTCGTCCGTCGTATCTGGCGGTCCTCTATGGACCCACACGATCAGGTTCGCGGTGACTATCGGACGCGGCTGCTTTTGCCGTGACCGACAGTCCTTCCTCCTGGCCAGACCGTTCGAAAGTATCGAACGGCGGTCAGGAGGAAAAATCGCTAGGTGTGTACCTAGCTTAGTATCCTGTATAAATCAGATTAAACGCAATAAATACGACAAACTGGGGTGTGTGGTCCTGTCCTGTACATGAATATATTTTTTTATTTTCAGGCTGGAGGTACCCTTTAATGCAGAAAGGTGCCTAAATTCTATCGAGATGCATTTACTAATACAAGTATTTTAGAGATCATGGGAAATAATGATGGTTTAAAAATATACCCCTGTAGTCCTCTCAGGACCTTTTTTAACAAAATTAACAGAATTCTAATCTAACCCATGTTTCCTTCTAATACTCTATATACAATATTTCTAGAGTCATTTTTGAATATTTTTAACTTTTTAAAATCTAACTTTTTAATTTAAAAATGTAGAAAATATTTAAAACCCAGGGAAACATGCTGAATCCCTGTGAAAAGTTTATGAGAATTATACCCTCAGTAACTGACTTTTTAAAGCTCCTCCCCAGCCTTTGTCACTGGCAACTTTGACATTGGAGAACTGTTTAATGAAGGAAGAGGAGGAGCTTAATACAGCAATTCTGCTGCACTAGTTTAATTCTCCTTAAAAGCTTTTTAAATAAGCCCTCTGTTAAAAAAATATTTGTAGGATTGCTAGATCCATGAGAATTTTTTTAATTGGAAATATAAACATGTACAGTTTTACTCTGATTGCATTCTCTACTACATTTAGAATGACTGAGCATTGCCTTTTTCAATGACATTCCTCATTACAATTGGCGATATAATGTTTGCATTAATTTGTTTTGATATTCTTTGATGTGTTGCAGTTCCCCTAAACACCCTGTTTTTTTTATTGTAAATGACAGTGATTATATTTATAGCTGACTTTCAAATTATTTTCTCTTTGCAGTCCCAGCTAAACCACTCCTAATCTGCGGCGAAATACGAGGATGACATGACATTTCCGGTACACGTCTCAGATGCAACCATTAGTTTTACATATCACTCTCCATCCTCCTCTGCTGTGTTTCAATTTTTCCAATTCTCCATAACTATGGAGATAATATTTCCTCCCCACTGTAAGGACTAAAGCTTCCTCTTCTTCAACTGTCAAAAAGACTACCATGAAACTGGAGGCAAGCACATGATGAACCGGCAAGTCCATTTCTCTTAAAAAGAGGGACCAGGGAGGAACAAATCAGATTTTAAAAAGAAAAATCATGTAAATTCACCAAATTTTCTTCCTCAAAGGATGAATTTCCAAACAATGTACACAAGTAGTGACGAGACAAATGACTATTCCAACATTTGTGTACATCTGTTGCTTGTGAACTGGCCTCTGATGGACAAGAGAAGATGAAGATGAAAAGAATTCAATACATTCAAGTTTGTTCAGTGACATCTCTTCAATATGTATGCTTTGTAGATATCTGGCAGTAGAGATGGATTAATATTGGGAATATTCTGATGGGCTGGTGGTTAACAGATTTATGATTTTTTTGAACCAATTTTAAAGGATTAGAGCAACAGTTGGTTTCATAGGTTACTTTCTTCATCCATAATAATGCTCTAAGAAATCTAGTTAAAAGCGTGAAAGTGTTAGTTATCTGCGTTTTTCAGCTCATGGTTGAAGGACAATCAAGGGAGGATTTACGTTTAACTTTGTAGGTCCCTTGTGTGACAGATACGTCAGAGTTGTTCTAATGGGAGTGGTGATAGCTTTGAATGTCTGTGAGGTTGGTGGAATGAATGCTCTGCAGGACAATATGCAGTAGAGCGATACTCTGCAAGGAACATGTTTTTCTTTCTTTTGCAGGTTTTAGTTCAGCTAATTGTAGGAATGAGAGTGGGTATGCACTTGATTTTAACCTGTGACAAATAAATGAAAATATAATTGAATATTAGGTGCCTCTCCCTCTGTATGTTGCTTTATGTATATATATCTAGATATTTGATATCTTGTCTGGAATTGCATTTTTCTTCCATGATTAAAATGTATTGATCCTGAATTACATTTCTTTCCCCTTTTACTGAGTCACATGTACAGTTTCATAAATATGACATGCCTCAACAAACCACTCATCACAGCTAAGAAACCTGCTCAGGAATTGCCATGATTGTATATAGTTATTCATTATTTATTACCACTCTTTCCTCCAGCATAAAAAGAAATGGTAAAAAAAATTTATGTATGAAAAGAAAGGTTCCATACCAAAAATAATACAAATAGTGTGGGACACTTTGAGTGGTGCATATACCTGGTGATAAAATTTACGGCTTTCCCGACCGTTCCAACGTCTCATCTCTGCGTTACTGCGTTGTTACGGTAAAGTAGGTGCTAGTAGTAAAATAATGCTGCGTTGTAGAATAAAATACATATTACCACCGGCACATACCCGGTTTACTCCTGCAGTTTTGGTTGTTATTTGCTGCTGTATAGGCCTGAGTTCTGAATTAACCACTATTCCTGTATTTTATCACAGTTACACTTTACCTACCCACATTTTACCTTTACACGTCTTACCTTTACTCAAGTTTCTGGCTGATTTTTTTCAAAAACCGTTTGGTCCAAACAATTGGACATACCAGTAATTCATGATCTACAACATGAACGACCACCCTGTCCCTTTATTCCAACAGAGAGACCACCATTCGATCAATAATCTGTTAAAGGCACTGGCCAATAGGATAAATCCCTGACTAGGGGGTGGAGCTTTGACAATACAGTGTCCTGAAGATGATTAATGGGCCATGTGATCAGGCCTTAAGGCTTGTACACATGCACATGTGCGCCCAAGCCACAAACCCCCCACACACCGACGGCTACACGTGCCAAACGCCCTTTCGGGTGAGAATCGTCCGGTGTATGCGTTTCCGTCGGTGTGGTCGTTCTTGATCCGCCCAGCAGACCTTAAGATACCTAATTTGCCGTCTGATTAGAATTAAATAGATTTGATTGGCCTCAACCATTTTTTTTTTCACTCAATACCCTCAATCACACCAATTACTTGTAGGTTAAAGGAAACATAGTGCATATATGTTTTTTTTTTTTTTTAAAAAATGGTTAAAATGGAATACTAGGGGAAGGGAGGTAGGACTGGTACTTTCACCTCCCAATTTAATTTCTATGAGGGGAGGCAGCATGAAAACTTTCTTCGCCAGTGGGCTTCCTGAGAAACCCTGTGTTTTTGTGCTAAACACAGTAATGAAATTATTAGAAAACCTTTTACCGAATCAAAGCCTTCACATATAAATTTTAATGTATGCCTTCAGGATCTTGGCTTAACATTACTTTATCCTAATGTATGGTATTTATTTGTTTATATAGCACTAAACATATATGTACTATTCCCATCAGGCTTCTGCTACAAAAAGCTTATAATCTATCCTACCTTATCATACATACAACCTATCAGTATGTGTGTGGGGTGGAACTCGAGAACCAGAGTTCTCATAACTCCAAGATTGTTGATTGTTCCGCGCTCTATGAACCTTGGGTAAATAACATTTTATATAGGCCCCCTTTTCATTAATATATATAGGGCCCAAAACTCTCATCACCCTGGTTGAGAGCCAAGTGCTATTTGACAGATACCAGATAAGCTGTCTATTGACAAATACATTATCAATACTCCATTTCCTTATCAACGCCAAACTAATCTACAGTACATGGAGATATGGAGTATTGATAAGACATTGTAACATGCCATCAACAAAGGGATCTGTTTTATTGGATACAGTTTAAGGGATGGGGAATAGCTTCTGGAAATCTCATTTTGGCCATAAAGAATTATTGGTGTTATTATTTTTAACCATAAATTTTATAAACTGCTACAGGAAAAAAAAATGAAAGTCTTTGCTTTGGAAACCCAAATTCATCGTAATCTTGTAATATTTATGTATAATGTAAGATCTTTAATGGCAGAAGATAAATTTCCCACTGTCAGTTTTTTACGATGCTGGACCAAGCCCAATAAATAAGGGGGGATCAATATTTCCTATTGGCCAACAAAATTCCAGTCTACTGGTAATGCATTTTATATTTAGCCCATTATTTTCTATAAAGAGCCCATGTGCAGCAGTTTTCTAGGCACGGTAATCAAAAACCCTTTTTAGGTATAAAGGTTGTTAATTATAGACGTAAGGTATTAATAAACTGCAAGAGGCATACCTTGTGATTAAATGCAGCAACCTCAATTAAACTAACCTTTATGGTTTGTGAAGCTTCAGCTTAACAAATCTAAATACCCTTATAATACCCAGTTTTATTTTGTAATTAGCAATTATGGTAATTATGCACTTCATTGTTAATTGGATTAAAGGAAAATGGTATATAACATAAAAGTACCTGGGGTAGGGAGGTAGAATTGGTATTCCTAACTCCCAATATTGTTCATAAAGAAAACTGCTCTGCCAGGTTTCCTCAATGCTTCTTTAATACAGTACTAAGTCCAGGCAATGAAAAACTTTACTACTGCTGGTGCTCCTTAACAAAAACATCATTGGGAGGTAGGAATAATTAATCCTACCTTCCTGCCCCAGGTACTTTTCCTTTTTTAAAAAGTAAATCTTTACAGCAATAGTACAGTTTTGAAAAGTCACAGTTCAGGCAGAACTTTTGGCATTTCAAAAAGCAAACATTTGTTGAAGTTCGGTGTCAGAAAATCATTGTCGAAATCACAGTCCGCAATTCAAGATTCAGTCTTGAAATTCAGAACATTGGGGTTTGATGCCAATTCCGGGCACTTGTGAAATCCGATTCAGAACCAGGTTTCTGATTTGGGTCCATCTCTCATCCCTAATAAAACATGTCACGAAGTTCATTTGATTGGATACTTGATAGCAGTTTGCCACACCTCCAGGAGTGATTGACACGTATGATTTCGCTAAACAGGAAACTTAAACATGTTGGTGTAAAAAGCTCCTGAACCAATTCTTGGAATTCTTGAAATCAATACATAGATTGAGTAAATGTCTAAATTCTTTATCGGCACAGTAAGCTACACTAGTAGTATTACCCATACTTCTCACATCCATTCATATCTATTATTTATATTCATTATTGATCGCTGATTAGTTAACTGTGTATTTATATCATCTTGCAGCTACTTGGAGATGTAAACAGAAGTTTTTAATTGCGTTTTATAACTCAATCTGTGTTTTCTTTATTATCTGAAGGCGTTGCCATTGCTATAGGGCATGATCTCATTCAAATATATTAAGCAGAGTAGGAAGGGGATTTGGCAACCAAGCAGAGTTTAATTTGTTCCTCATTATATAAATCTATAATTTGTAATATGCAGGGAGAGGCCCATGCCAGGCTGTTTGTGCTCTGATAACACTTACCCCTTACCATACATATACTATGGCTATCTGAGTGCATTTCATTAGATGAATAATAAATTGACTCTACACACAAGCACAATACATTTAAACTCATAAATTTGCATGGCACTCTCCCTTAAAGGCCATCATCCCAAACCACATTAGCAGATGGAAGAAAACGATTGTCTCAGGTCCTCTCTATAAATAATGTATTTCACGTTAAAAAGGGACGAGTCGCAGATATCTACCCATATTCTCATACTGTTACTTATTTACATAGTCGTACATAAATGCAATGGTGCATGTTGAAATAAAACACAAGCAAATGTACCCACTCTCCTAAGACAGTGCTAATGTGTTTGTGATTCAAAGGGCATCTACACCTGGAAAAGATTTCAATTTGCCTATTACTGGAAACATCATTCTTACCAACAATCACTGTACCATTTTTTGTTGATCTTGTCCCCATTTCTTTAGATATCCAATCAGAACACTTAACATTTCAACTGTCAATCTAGGCCTAATTATCATAAACTATTCTGCTGGTGCAGTTTTAAACAGTTGGCATGTGGAATTGCACACAAATTGCCCAATTTATTCACCAGTATTCATAGTGTATTACTGAGCATGCTTTGACTTTTACAGAAAGTCATGCCAATGGACAGGAGGAGTTAGTTAAGTACTACTTACTTGTACAGTAATTTTTCATAGATTAAGACTTTCATATATGACTTTGTACTTTAAGGCAGTGTTTTATGTATAGTGCCCTGCAATCTTGTGATGCTGTATCCTGCAACAAACTGGGTAATTGACTTGTTAAAGTAAATATAGAGGTTGTATTATAAACAGCAGGTACACTAAATACCACAGTCTTCCACAATGATGGTGTTAATCGAGCCCTTCTTTAGTGCCCAGGGGCACAGACTGATTGCTAACAAGATGAACTACAGATTATTTCTAATGTCAACTTTAGTAAATAGATTCATACTCGGAGTAGTTTTACTGTCTGTCTCATTTAGATCAGGGATGTCAAACCTCCAGATGTTTTGCAAACTACAACTCCCAGCATTGTCCATCCATACCCTGTACATCACCTATTTTATTTATATAAAGATCGGGCCTAACTGTGTTTTCTAATATCCTAATGACAGCCAAGTGTGTACTTTTCACTGATTGAGAGTGAAAGTTGATTATACATTATTCTAAAACACAGGCAACAAATATCCTGTAAATTATATCCATATAAATGGTGTGTAGTCATATCATCTGTATTAATTGGTTGCTTAGTCTGTCATCAGAGACACTTCCTGATGACGCCTAATTAAGCCCGAAACGCTTGAATGGCGTGTGGACCCAATAAAGTTTTGTTAATACAGACCCTGGAGTGCTCCGTTTTGAACTTCATCTTGATATATTACCTTCTGACGGTCCTAGCCTCGGAAGACTTTGCAAGGGAGCATAAATTATATTGTAGAGTAGAATGTAGGCACACATTTCAGCGTAGTTTTAGTGCCCGGTGCCACCAGTGTTGATCATTTGAATAATAAGAAAAGAAGACTGGTTTCACTCCTGAGTCTTGTGTCCAACAAACGACAAAAAACATAGTATTTGGTAGTAGATCAAAGAGATCAATTCACAAATAGAGCAGGAGCGGTGGTCGAGAGGGGGTACTTGCACTGTGATCAGCTCTTCGTCACACTTCAGTACCTGCTTTAAAATAAATTGTTACACTGACAGCTTACTATAGTTTTTTTTGAATGGATCACAAGAACCATTAACATTTGAAATATTTCCTAAGTATTTGCTATTTAAAGACTTAGAAAAAATGTAAAGGCATAGATCAATATTGATGATCAGTTCTGATCACCTAAGTATTGATCATTGCCAATGGAGAAAAAAAATCACCTTTTTCGGAAAGTGATTTTTCTGATTGGATTTTTTTACTTTCAAAACTTGGGCCCCTATTCCAACTTTGTAATCATCCCAGAAATGATTCAAAAAAATTAAAGTGAAAAAATTTACAAAAAGTCTTAATGTGATATATACACTTTTTTTAAATTATGAAAATTGCTTTTTCCCAATCTGCAATAAAAACTGCCCATGTTGTGTGGGGAACTTATTTCTTATATCTGTGTGGGGCCATTTTATTACAATTGTCTTCCCTATTATCAACCAGAGTCTCTTTCCCAGATATTCAACTGTCCTTTCACTGTTATCACCAGCTTCCCAGTTATCTGTTTTCTGTCAGCATATCTATTAATGTATTATATCTATCTATCTATCTTCTCTATCTACTCTATCTATCTATCTCATCTTCTCTATCTCTATCTATCTATCTATCTATCATCTA
>CM033471.1:240751458-240828958 GCA_019447015.1 Hymenochirus boettgeri | reverse complement strand
TATTAATTTTTTTTTTTTTATCTATCTATCTATCTATCATTATCTACCTATCTATAACTATCTATCTATCTATCTTCGATCTATCTAATCATGATCTATCTCTCTGTTCTCTCTCTCCTCTACTCTCTACCTATCTACCTATATGTCTATTAACTTGTCTATCTAATCTATCCTATCTATCTATTTATCTTATCTATCTATCTATCTATCTATCTCTCCTCATCTGCTATCTGTCTAGAGTATCAATCTATGTATCTACCTATCTAACTAACTATCTCTCTCTAACCTATTCTCCTCATATATATTACAATTGTCTATCTATGTATCTATCTATCTATCTACTATCTATCCTATCTATCTATCTATTATCTCATCTGTTCGTCTGTATCTATCTATCATCTATCTATCTTATCTCTCACAATCTATATTATACTACCCCTACCTATATATCTATTAATTGTCCGTCTATCTATCTATCTTGATCTCTCTCTATCTGCTATATGCCTGTCTATCTATCTATCTATTGTCTATCTATCTATCTATTCTATCTACTATCTATCTATATATCTATCTCTCTCTCTGCTATCTGTCTATGTTATCAATCTATTATCTATCTATCTATCTAACTATCTCGTCTTCTCTCTCCTATCGTAACCGATATACTAGTATTAAATTGTCTATCTATCTATCTATCTATATCTCCTCAATCTGCTTATTGTCTATCTATCTATCTATCTATCTATCGTTCTGTCTGTCCTGGTCTGTCTGTCGTCTGTCTGTCTGCTGTCTGTCTGTCTGTTGTCGTCTGCCCTCCTGCCTGCCTCCTGTCCTGTCTGTCTCTGATCTATCTATCTATCTATCTACTATCTCTCTATCTATCTACCTACCTGTACATCTATCTTTCTATCTATCTTTCTACCTATATATCTATTAATTGTCTATCTATCTATCTCTCTCTTATCTCTCTATCTATCTATCTATCTATCTATCTATCTATCTATCTATATATGTTCCTACCTATATATCGATTAATTGTCTATCTTCATCTGTAAATCTAATTTCTATCTATATCTATCTATCTATCTTATCCTCTTCTCTCTCTCCTCTTTCTCCCTCTCATCTCTCTTCTCTTCTCACTCTTCGACTCATCTGCATCTATCTATGACTATATATATGTTCCCTACCTATACACTCATTAATTTTTTTTTATCATCTTCTATCTACCTATCTTCATCTATCTATCTATCTATCTATCTATCTATCTATCTATCTATCTCTCTCTCTCTCTCTCTCTCTCACTCTCTCTCTCTCTCTACCTATCTACCTATGTCTATTAATTGTCTATCTATCTATCTATTTATCTATCTATCTATCTATCTATCTATCTATCTATCTAATCTCATCTCTCTCTCTCTGCTCTCTCTGCTATCTGTCTATGTAGCAATCTATGTTATCTACTATCTAATATAACTCGAACTATCTCCTCTCACCTATCTACCTAATATCTTCTATGTAAT
Source organism: Hymenochirus boettgeri (assembly GCA_019447015.1). NCBI lineage: Eukaryota > Metazoa > Chordata > Amphibia > Anura > Pipidae > Hymenochirus > Hymenochirus boettgeri. The sequence continues at coordinate 240,827,441 of CM033471.1, read as the reverse complement.
TGTCTAATCTATCTATCTATCTATGCTATCTATCTATCTATCTATCTATCTCTATCTATCTATCTCTCATCTATCTAATCTGTTTCTGTCTATCTATCTATCTATACTATCTAGTCTATCTATCTCTCTATCTATCAATCTATTTATCTCCACCTATAATCTATGTCATTGTCTCCGTCTCTCTATCTATCTGGATCTCTCTCGTCTAATCGCTAATATGCCCTTCTAAGCTATCTATCTATTGTCCATCTATCTATCTTCTATCCTTTCCTACCTATATACTATCAAGTGGTCTATCTATCTCAATCTATATCTATCTTATCATCTATCTAATCACTCTATGTAACCTAACCTTTCTGTCTGTCTTTCTGTCTATCTATCTGTCTTCTGTCTTTCTGTCTATTTATCTATCTATCTGTCAGCCTATCTTGCCAATGGTATTATATCTATCTATCTATCTGTCTATCTATCTATCTATCTCTCTATCTATCTCTCTCTCTCTCTATCTCTATATCTGTTCTGTCTGTCCTACTATCTATCTATCTATCTATCTATCTATCTATCAATCTATTTATCTCTACCTATTATCTATTAATTGTCCGTCTATCTATCTATCTTGATCTCTCTCTATCTGCTATATGCCTGTCTATCTATCTAATCTATTGTCTATCTATCTATCTATCATGATCTATCGCCTACCTTATATCTATCAATTGTCTATCTTCTATCTAATCTATCTAGTTCTACTATCTATCAATCTATAAACACTTTTCTGTCTGTCTTTCTTCTCTACTATCCTGTCTGTCTGTCTTTCTGTCTATTTAGTCTAATCTATTCTATCTGTCACCTATCTCTCCAATGGTATTATCTTCTATCTATCTGTCTATCTATCTATCTATCTCTCTATCTATCTCTCTCTCTCTCTATCTCTATATCTGTCTATCTATCTATCTATCTATCTATCTATCTATCTATCTATCTATCTACTATCTATCTCTCTCTCTGCTATCTGTCCTATGTATTAATCTATGTATCTATCTATCTAACTATCTCTCTCTACCTATCTACCCATATATCTATTAATTGTCTATCTATCTATCTATCTATCTATCTATCTATCTATCTATCTATCTATCTGTTCTGTTCTGTTCTGTTCTGTTCTGTTCTGTTCTGTCTGACTGTCTCTATTTATCTAGCTACCTACCTATATATCTATTATTGTCTGTCCTATCTATCTAACTTGCTCTCTCTCTCATCTGCTATATGCCTGTCTATCTATCTATCTTCTATCTATCCTATCTATCTATCTATCTATTGTCTATCATCTATCTATCTATCTACCTAGATATATATTAATTGTCTATCTATCTAATCTATCTATTCTATCATAATCTATCAACCTTTCTGTCTATTTATCTATCTATCTGTCAGCCTATCTGTCAATGGTATTATCTCTCTCTCTCTCTCCTCTCTCTCTCTCTCTCTCTCTATCTATCTATATATGTCCCTACCTATATATCTATTAATTGTCTATCTTCTCTTTCTTTCTATCTCTCTATCATCTCTCTCTCTACTATATATCTATCTATCTATCTACTCTCTCTCTCTCTCCTGCTATCTGTCTATGTATCAATCTATGTATCTATCTATGTATCTATCTATCTAACTACCTACCTCTCTCTCTACCTATCTACCTATATATCTATTAATTTCTATCTATCCATCTATCTATCTATCTATGCTATCTATCTATCTATCTATCTCTTCCTCTCTCTGCTATCTGTCTATGTACATCTATGTATCTATCTATCCAACTATCCTCTCTCTCCTACTTATCTATCTATTATTGTCTGTCTATCTATCTATCTTGCTCCGGTCTCTATCTGCTATATGCCTATCTATCTGTCTATCTATCTACCTAGTCTATCTATCTATCTATCTATCTATCTATCTATCTATCTATCTATCTTCCTACCTATATATCTATTAATTGTCTGTCTATCTATCTGTCTATGTATCAATCTATGTATCTATCTATGTATCTATATATCTAACTATCTCTCTCTCTACCTATATATCTATTAATTGTCTGTCTATCTATCTATCTATCCATCCATCCATCCATCCATCCACCCACTATCCATCCATCCATCCATCCATCCACCCACCCACCCATCCATCCATCCATCCATCATCTATCTATCTATCTATCTATCTATCTATCTATCTATCTATCTATCTATCTATCTATCTATCTAACTGCCTTGGAAAAGTCTCTTGTGTGCTGTTATTTCCTATATATTGTTTATTAAGAAGATTTGATGGTAGCACCAGGGCATCAGGGAGAGCAGTGAGCAGTGTGAATTTCCCTATAAAACATGGAACATTTGATAGCACAGACATCACTGTAGTTGCAAAATGTTACCTACAGACTGACAAGTGACCTTACATAACGCAGTGTAAGCTCAAATTCTAACATAACATTACCTGTGGCAGGGCCCACCAGCTGCTAGTATTACATCATTCTGATGGGAAAAGAGTCCTTAACGGCTCTAGTGCAAACACACTAGTGAGCTTTTAAGCGTGATCCGATTGTGATTGTGAACAGCATGCTAGTGTAAGGCAATGGGGCTGGCCACATTAGTCCGTTGATGTCCGCTGCCCTGCTATCCATAAATTGGAGCCTGTATGCACTGGAAGCACGTCGCTTCTGTAGCGCTTGTGGGCGCTACAGTGTGGCCTCAGCCTAACAGTTTATAATGCAAACACAGTGCAGCTTTAAAGGCAAAACAATAAAAGATGTTATCTTAATACTGCTACAGTTAGAAAAATTTTCGGGAAGATTCAATATCGGTAAAATAAGTTTAAAACCCCTACAATGGAACCCAGTCTGCAATCTACCTACACATGGACTGTAAGGAATATGGAAAAAACCAGATGCAAATACAGTGTAAGCTAGTGAGAAGTTTCCTGCAATAGCTGATACCAGGGGATTTTTTTAACATTTCGTTATATTAATTTGACGAAGGAACCGCGGGAGATGTTTTACTGCCTTAACTAGTCTGTTTTATAAACAGTTTGGGATTTGTTTGCCATTAAAATAAAGCAGAATGCTGATGTTTAAGGTTCTCTATCTAGTGCTACATCTATTTGCATCTATTTTGCATCCCATCAGAATGGTGAAAAGTTACAATAAACTCAATGGACTGGATTGGGCAGACAAGGGGTATGGCTGGCAGAGCTTAAACAAGCCCCACCCCATATGTTGGATGTTATTTCCCAGAATATGATAGCACTTGTCTATCTAAGCAGTTTGAAATAAATATAAAATTGACTTCCCTTTATCCATCTCTCAGTGGGACAGACATGCTCGTAAATGTATCCAGGGAAAACGCAAAGTGTTGTCCAATGATTTTCCTGTGTTAGAAAGGAGATAACGTTAAAGGGAAAGTCACTGCCGAACTGCAGTATTAAAAGATTTGACTTATTTCACAAGGGAATATATCTGGTTAGAATTAACAGTAATCATCAGTTTCCGAATAATTGGTCAGGATAAAGTGAGACTGAGGCCACAATGCAACCTGCAGGAGTCATGCACAAAATCGCGAGTGTTATCGCAAGCGATTGTGTGCGCGATTCTTGTGCGTTTTGCGCATGCGATTTCGCTGTTTTCCGTCGTGGAAACGCATGCGCTACCAAAATGCAAACGGATGCGCAATTGCATGCACATCGTTTTTCGAGTTCGCGATCGCAAAACTGCGCGCAAAACCGTGCGCAAACACGCGAAAAAACACACTAGTGTGGCCTAGTCCTAATTGTACAGGCGCGATCGTACATTTACACCGAACATTTGTTAAATAACGAACGTTCTGGTTCTGATGTATCCCAATGGTATTCTTTGGGGTTCTTAAATCTCGTGGGCATAGATTTTCGTAGATTTGTGATCGTTTTAACAATTGTTCAAGCGACCGTTAAGGACACCGCGTATTTATAAATACGACCATTAGTTACTAGGGTGTTTTCCCATTAATCATTGCCGCTGTAATCAGAAGTGTGCCTGGATACGTGTATTAACCCTGTAAAATGATGTCTGGTGCACTTTCTACTAGAAGACGTTTCTGCCTTTGACAGACTGTGAATAGTTTTCAGCCTTTACTTTTCCTATTTAAATGGACCAGCAACGTTAAACCATTATTTCAAAACCTGATCATTGTTATCGTTATTCTCCAGAGATGATAACGGTTTTTAATGTGATACGATCTTTGATTTGTTTGTAGGAGTCTAAACATTTCCTTGAATAGATACAATACCAGGAGCACTCAGATGCTTTCAATGTGCATTGCGGATGGGCTGAGGGTCCGTTAAAAAGATCAAATGTCGCCAGTTCTTAGAAGTCATGAGGAGTAGGCTGTGGGTCAGTGCTAACAGAATTACATGGAACCATGGAAGGAATATTCTATAATTGAGTTTCTAACCTTTGAAATAAATATCTAAAGTGGAGCATAGTGTGGGAGCTTTTCCCTTAGGGAAATAATGTTCCTCTGTGTTTTGTCAACAATACTGGACATTTTTATGGACGTTACAGGCGGTGCATTTTTGGGTGTTTATTGTTTACTTGTTATGGACTGTCAGTAATTTTATAGTTGTGCAGAAACTCATAGAGAGGAAATTTAGAGGAGTCTGTGTACATGTAGAGAGGGCAGGCAGAGAAATCAAGAGAGATTATTTGTACAGGAGTCTGTGTACATAGAATGTAAAGGACAATCTGTGTGCATGGAGAGGGCAGGGGCTTAACTACCAGGGGAGCAACTGCAGGGGGGCCCCTTCTTCTTATTTTCCTATGACAGATATAGCCTCCTGCCAGAAAACCACTGATGAAGCACAGATAGGGGCCCCATCATAATTTTGCTGGGGGGCCAGTGATTCCTTTGTCTACATCCAGAGCCTGAAAAATCATAGATAAGGATGTGTACCGGAGATTGTGTACACAGTGAGGACAGGCAGAGAAAGCATAAAGACAGGGGTGTAACTACTAGTGGAGCAAACCCTTCAACCCCAGAAGGGACCCGGGAGCCAAGGGGGCCCCATCTTCTTATTTTCTCTATCATTTGCAGTATCGCTAAAAAGAGTTACTTTGCCTTTATAAATATGGCCCCCAGTTTAGCTACTGCATGTACAGATGTGTAAGGAAGACAGTGTACATAGAGATTGTAGTAATATTTGTGTGAATGAAGAGGGCAGACAGATGAGTCATAGACAGCACATGCACATGAGATTGTGTACATCAAACAGAGAGGACAGACAGAGATCTCATAGCAAGGACCTGTACAGAAGCTTGTGTGCATGAAGAGAAATCATAGACCAGTGTCTGCATGTGTGTCCATAGAGAGCTACAAAGCATTATATGTGAAAGGCCGTGGGGCGAGATGTATCTTTCCATTTAACATTATAACATGACATACAGTAGATATATGCTTGTGAAGGTTCTCATTCATCCAGGTCATGGTATATCTGTTGTATTCAATTAGATCAACCGGACATGAAGTTTAGTTCTTGAGACTTTTTGCTAGTCATCCGACTGGCTTTCTCAATTCAGAATGACTTGTACAAGAATCTGTGGCAATTATATACCCTGGAAAATCCAATTAGGCATATCACACGACAGGTGTTAAGGGCGTGATTAGATAGTGCTAAGAGGTGTTATAGGAACGCCCAGAGTAAGGTGTCAAAACAGCATCGTACCTGGCAGACAGATGGTGTCGAACCCCCACCTCTATTTAGGCTTGGTTTCTTTATTTTCACATAAATGGCCTCCTTAACACCTCTCTTGAACCAGTCACGTTCCTTTGCCAATATGTTAACATTACAATCTTCAAAGGTATGTCCTTTATCCTTAAGATGCAGGTACACGGCTGAGTCCTCTACAAACTGGAAGTAGAGGTTTACAGAAAACCAACACACACAGATCAGTATTTGATGTTTGACTCCCACCACCCTTTAGATCACAAGCTGGGGGTCATCAGAACCCTGCAACACAGAGCTGAGAACATCCCCACTAGCACAGAGGCGAAGGCCAAAGAAATGAAACATCTCAGAGGAGCCCTTAAAACTTGTGGATATCCAGACTGGGCCTTTGTGAAAAGAAGCAGAAGGAAAGAAAAGAACACGAATACCAAAAGTGAAGGGGAAAAGTAAGACAGGAGAAAGAACATGGTCATCCCATATGTAGCAAGGGTCTCCGAGAAACTAAGAAGAGTTTTCAAAAAACACCGATTCCTGTCTGCTTTTAAACCGAGCAACACGGCTGAGGCAGCAATTGTACATCCGAAAGACCCAATACCGAAACACAAGAAAAGCGACATCATATATGCAGTACCTGCATCTTAAGGATAAAGGACATACTTTGAGATTGTAATGTAACATATTGGCAAAGGAACGTGACGTTCAAGAGAGGTGTTAAGAGGCCATTATGTGAAAATAAAGAACCAAGCCTAAATAGAGGTGGGGGGTTCGACACCATCTGTCTGCCATGTACATGCTGTTTTGACACCTACTCTGGGCGTTCCTATAACACCTCTTGCCACTATCTAATCACGCCCTTAAACACCTGGCTGTGATATGCTAATTGAGATTTTCCAGGGTACATAATGCCACGATTCTTGTACAAGGTCATTCTGAATTGAGAAAGCCAGTCGTAGACTAGCGAAACGTCTTCAAGAACTAAACTTCAAGTCCGGTTGATCAATTGAATACAACAGATATACAGTAGATATAGTAAATATGGAGGTCTCTGATCAGTACAGAAAGTTGTCTGGATATTTCTTTCTGCTGGTTCCTTTCAATGTCCTTCCCATTTATCTCTCCTCCTCCCTCACCCCAGCTCAGTCCCTGTGGCACCCATTAATTATATCTTTACTGTTTGGTTTATCATGCAGGGTGTAAATGTGATTATGGTTGGCAGGGGATAGTCAACAAGCTTTCTTGTTACAATGTCACATGGGCCAAGCAGATTGTCTGATGCACTTAGTCTCAACTCTGCCCAGAGGAGGTCTGCGAACATTCTGTTTGGACAGGCTATTATTGGGCTATTTATTCCAGCTGGATTTTAATAGTCACATACAGATATATTTATGAAGAGGATGAACATCTCCCAAGATTTTATTACCATCTGACAAAAGAATTGGTCAACATTTTTTATGTGTTCTTCAACGCCTGTCTGGGAAGATGGACTCCAATACATTTGAAATAAAACTAAACATGAAAATAACTATGCCTAGAAGATATGGGCTAGAACTCGAACTCCATTTCCACCCGAACTTTAATAGCTCGGACCAATTCTGACTTTTTGGAACTTCCCGAAAGTTCGAGGTTCGGGTTTTCCGACATGTTTTCGATAACCCTCAATGTATCATTTCAGCAATAACCCTCAAATCCGTGTTCTTTCGCCGATAACCCTCGAATGTAGCATTCTGGTGATAACCCTCGAATGTCTTGTTCAGTAACCCTCGAACTGAAGATGACACGTAATCTTCAGCGATAACCCTCGAATGTAGCGCTCAGCGATAACCCCCCAATGTAGCATTCGGGTGATAACCCTCGAATGTATTGTTGGGTAACCCTCGAATTGGTGATAACCCTCAAATGTAGCATTAGGTGATACCCTTGATGTAGCGTTCGGCGATAACCCTTGAATGTAACGTCCGGTAATGACCCTCGAATGTAGCATTAGGTGATAACCCTTGATGTTAGCGTTCGGCGATAACCCTTGAATGTAACGTCCGGTAATAACCCTCGAATGTAGCGTTTGGTAATAACCCTTGAATGTAGCGTTCGGCGATAACCCTTGAATGTAACGTCCGGTAATGACCCTCAAATGTAGCATTTGGTGATAACCCTTGAATGTAGCGTTCGGCGATAACCCTTGAATGTAACGTCCGGTAATGACCCTCAAATGTAGCATTTGGTGATAACCCTTGAATGAAGCGTCCGGTAATGACCCTCAAATGTAGCGTTTGGCGATAACCCTTGAATGAAGCGTCCGGTAATGACCCTCGAATGTAACGTTCGGCAAAAACCCTCGAATGTAGCATTCAGCGATAACCCTTGAATGCATTTTTTAGTAACCCTCGAATTGGTGATAACCCTCAAATGTAGCGTTTGGTAATAATCTGGAGTATAAAGCATTGTTTGGTCATATAAATGCCCAGTTTAATCTACATTGGCAAATGGGTAGCAAACTGGCATTTTCTTTCTAAAAAGGCTGAGTGAGGGGGAAATGATGACAGGTAACATGCTGACACAGAGACAATGGCAAAAAGAGGGACAAAAAATGAGTGAGACAGTGAAAAAGAAATCGCTCACAGAAAGAAGCAAAGGGTAAAATGCTGAGAAAGGAATTTTATTAACGCAACAATCCCTTCCTGCTGTTTTCTTATTATAGAAACATGCAAGAATATCTCATGGAAATGCCAACTACAAGAGCAGAGTAACCGGTGTGTGCAGAACAGATGGGCCATGCAGACTGTCCCCCTTCCAGCATTCCATTGAGTTGTAGCACTAGAACAACTGTTAGAGCAAAGGTTCTAAAGTTGAAGAACTTAAAGGGCAACAAACAAGTTAGGGTTAAATAAAAGTCCTTCCAATGTTTTTGAAAATGAACCCTGAGGTGCCTTTTCCTGAGGATTCCTGAGGATTTTTGCTCCACCACTTGCGGGCCCCAGGGCCCCTCCCTCTTGTGGCCCCCCTCCCACTTGCAGGCCCCAGGGCCCCTCCCACGACTTGCGGGCCCCAGGGCCCCTCCCTCTTGTGGGCCCCCTCCCACTTGCAGGCCCCGGGGTGGATGGCTTGTTTTAAAGGTAGGAACCTGGCCTTTCATTTAAAATAAGCTTGTTTGGAGACCACAGTTCCCCTTTAAGCAATATATCTCCCTGAACACTTCCTGCTTCTACAATACAATACAATACAATACAATACAATACAATACGATGTATTCCCCTACACTACAGCAAAAGGTTAAAAAAGAGGTGGACATGCCCTTTAAAGATTGATGGCTTTTATTTAACCCTAACTTGTTCAGAATTAAACCTTATTAATAAATACTGGGACATGGATAGTAAAGTGGTATTTTCCTTGCGGCTCTAGGTTGTTCTGTGTCTTTTACACAGAACAACCTTAAATGCTGCAGTTTAATTGGGTAATTTTGCATCCCCAAGCTCACTACCATCACAGCATGTGACTGTTGTTGACTGACAGCTCTAATGTGCATTTCCATTCACTCAAAGCCCACCTGATCCGCTTCTGTGGTCACACAGCTGACCAGGGGAGGACTGTCCCAATGGGCTGAGGGGCAAATGCCCCCCAGGCTGGTCTCCAATGAAAAATTTGGGCTGCCAAAGAAGCTATTAGTAAGCTACTCCAGACTGTCGGATGAACAGAAGCCCTCCAGATCCTTAGCCAGTGTTGTCAGCCCTCCAGATCATTACCCAGTGTTGTCAGGCCTCCAGCTCATTAGCCAGTGTTAGTCAGCCCTCCAGCTCATTAGCCAGTGTTAGTCAGCCCTCCATATCATTACCCAGTGTTATCAGCTCTCCAGATCATTTACCCAGTGTTAGTCAGTTTATTAGCTTGTTAGTTATCCTAAAGGATATGTACACTTTAAAAAAAATTAGTTTAGTGGCAAGTTTTGGCTATAAAATTTAAGTTGGCTAAAAACTTGCTGGCATCTGCAGCTCCTCCCCCAGAAGATCTCCTGCTCCCTCCAGCTTCCTTGGCCTCCAAAGGTATTTTTCGTTATCACCACATGCGCGCGTGACGTCAGTGCGCATGTGACATGATATCAATGAGCGCATTTGTTGGCGCGACCATGTGAACATGTGTCATCATCACAACACGACCAAACCTGGCTCTGCGCTGTGTGCAGTCAGCCTACTGGTCATTTCACATTGCAAATCAGTGTCAGTAATGTAGCACTATTGGGGTCCTACATAAAAAGTCCATGACCATATAAAAGTCTGATATGTTGTTTTGAGGATTATCGAAAATAGCCTTGAATCATCGGTAATGCGCTCTGGAGTCCCGTAAGTATATTCCGAAAACGGAACAACACTGGTATGTTTCGGACATCTCTACTTGTCACACATACACTGGTAAAATGCTTAGCACACATAAACTGGTTAAATGCTTGGCACACAGACAATGGTTAAAATGCTTAGTAACATGGACCACTGGTAAAATATTTGGCAGACAGATTGGTAAAATGCTTGGCACGCAGACAATGATAAACTGGTTGGGATACTGACGCTGGTAAATGGTTGGTACTACAAATAGCCAGACACTGGTTAAATGCTTGACACACAGACAATGGTAAAAATGCTTAGTACACGGACCACTGGTAAAATAGCACATAGAATGGGGCCCTCTTCTTGGCCAAGGGCCCTGGTGCATTCACATCAATTGCACTCCTGGTAGCTACGTCCAAGCTTCCCCCCTTCACTTGTGGTATTTGTGTTCTTTTCTTTAATTCTTCCAGTTTTGACAATGGCCCTGTCCAGATCTCCACAAGTTTTAAGGGCTTCTTTGAGGTGTTTAATTTCCTTAAGGGGACACTAAACAGATTGGCCAACGAACAGGATTGGTTCAAAAGAGACATCAAGGAGGCCATTTATGTGAAAATAAAGAAACCAAGCCTGAACAGAGGTGGGGGGGGGTTCAACACCAACTGTCTGCCATGTACAATGCTGTTTTGACTCCTTACCCTGGGCAGTTTTGATAACACCTCTTAGCCTAATCAACACCTGGCATCAGATGGCCCCTAACACCTGCCTGTTATATGCTTATTGGGACACATTTCAGGGTATGTATTGCCAAAAAATTCTTGTAAAAGTCATTCTGAATTTAGAGAGCCAATCGGAACAAGTGCTAGTCTAGTTCCGTTTTATGCTAGCAAAAATGTCATAGAACAGATTGTACAAATATAAAATGTTTGTGGGATGCCTGGTAGTTTGTAAAAGGGCTTAAATATCTGCCCTCCCCTCCAAGAGGGGCATGTACCAAGTTACACACCTCCCTATAAGAGATGTTCGAAACTGTTGAGTTTCGTTCCGTTTTCGAATCGAAAACCATAGAAGTCTATGGGAGAAAAAAATTCTAAAGTTTCTATCCATTTTGAGGGACAAATAGTAATAGTAGGTTACTGTAAATGACAGAGACCTGGGTAATGGTCTGGAGAACCCGTGAATATAACCAAAACTTATGTTAAAACTATCTTTCCTCACGATCGGGCTGTTTTCGAGCTTCTGCATTCTATTTTCGAGGGTTACCGAAATCATGCGCTACCTTTGAGGGTTACCAATATTACAAATTCGAGGGTTACCGAAATCGTTTCTTGCTTTTAAAGAGTTCCGAAAATTACAAATTCGAGGGTTACCGAAATTACAAATTCGAGGGTTACCGAAATAGATCGCTACTTTCGAGGGTTACCAAAATCGTTTTTGTTGCTTTTGAGGGTTACCGAAATTGATTGTTACTTTCGTTTCGCGGTTTCGATTTTCGATTTCGATAATCATCTATTTTCGATGATTATCGAAATTTCGATAAAAATCTAAAATTCGGAAAATCCGGGTTCCGTGAAATCCGGGAATTCCGAAAGTTTCGACGAGACTTCAAAACCCTCAGATTAGATCTCTACTCTCTACTTGGAAATATAAGAAAATTAGAAGTCTCTATGGAATTCCATGGGCTGTACATAGCGCTGCGATAGAGTTATGGTGAATTTGGCTATATTATTTATCCGGATACAGACATATATTGTTCTGTACAAAGTATTTTGCTTCCAAAATGGTTGTTGTGGGTGTTTTGTGTAAAGGGGAAATTGTATTACACACAAACACACAAACATTCATCCCACTGCAAAATTACTCACTTAACCCTGACCTTCCAGTGATATGTACAAGACTGTACAGTCCAGGCAGTGATAAGAACACGCGGACAGAGCCTCAGACATCATCATCTTCCCCCTGTCAGCACATTGCAGGCTGAATACATTAGTCTCCTAACAAGCCGTATCAGAAAGGCATCTGGAACCAGATAATCAGGTTAGAGAGCAGGAGACAAGGGAACTGAGACACTAAGGTCCCAACATGGAAAATGCAAATTGAAAGCATGGTTAATATACAGGACCTACCAAGCAACCTCCCCAAGCTGCAGCTTTGATTATAAGGAAACATCAGGATATCCTGTTCGGATAAAACACATTTCTATATGGACAATCTCTCTTCTAAAAAAAGCCTAAACTTTACAATATAACCCAGCCAAGTAAGGGAGGCTGAAGGCATCAAACTACATTCCATGTTTGTGTCTCTTTCTCCCTGAGGCCAACAAGCTTATGCTTCCCTCTCTCATCACCTATCTAGATTCACACATGACAAGTTTACATTCAGTTGGGCTTCTCATTGGGACTGTCACTGGTCGCTGCCCTTTGCTTCTTTGTCGGTACAGTCTAAGGGGATTCATAAATCTAAAGTATATGAGACCAGTTCCTGCTGCATTGTCATTCACTGTAAAACTTTTGTTTCCCCAAGAATTCATACATTAGCTGATACATTTTTTGTTATTGAGTCTTTGGAGATACCTGCGTAGCCTCTGCAAATCCCATCTTAAAGGGCATCTATACCGAAAAATAGGTTATTTTAAATTGACCATAACTGGAAACTATAATTCTTCCCAACCACCACTGTATCATTTTTCTGTTGATCTGCCCCCTATTTCTTTAGATATCTAATCTAAAACTTCGATATTTCAGCTGTCAATCAAGTTCTTGCTCTCAAAAACTATTGTTCTGTGAGGAATGGTGACAGAGTTTTGACAATTGGAATGCTGTGTGCTGGCTTGACAGTTAGTTTGTGGGAAAAAGTCAGGTCAGATGGAAGTGGGAGTGGTTAAAAGACAAAATGTGTGCTGGATTGAAGGCATGCAGCAACACACGCAAATCAGAGTAAGTACTACTTACATGTATTCAATTATACATTAAGATGAGGCAAAGTCATTTTTTAGTATAGTGTCCCTTTAAAGGCTATGTCCACCCCTAAAATAGAATTTTAATATTCTGCTCCCCCATGTCCCCGAGCCAACCGCATGTTTTGTTTTTCAAAAAGTCCCCCAAACTCTTACTTACCTCCCCTCGATCCTCCGCGCACTGCCGGCCCTCTGCTTGCGAGAATGCAAGCAGAGGGGGGGGACGCAGTCACGTCGTGATTGGCTGAGAGGCAGCCAATCACGACGCGCTGCGGTCATTCAGTGCAGCGGAGGAAAGCGGAGAGGTAAGTAAGAGTTTGGGAGCTTTTAAAAAAAACAAACATGCGGATGGGGTGTGGGACATGGGGGAGCAGAATATTAAGGGGGTTAATGAGGGGGAGGGATAGTAGAACGGAGGGGAGGGAGTGAGAAGGGAGGGAGGGAGGGAGAGGGAGGGGGAGGGAAGGAGGGGAGGGGGGGAGAAGGGCGCAGCAAAGAATGGCAGGAATCTCCGGGAGGCCAGGTAGCAGGCAGTGTCCTATATGGACCTGCTAACCTCCTGGTGGGCAGTTTTTGGAACTTTGGGGGGGGACTACAGGAGAACCAGATGGAGTTGGGATGTGAGGTAAGGATTAAACTACACTACATGGTGGGGCCAGTAGTTGGGGGGATTATAGTTTTGGGGGTGGACATGCCCTTTAAACTCACGCCAACATTTTTTTTATTAGTGGTATTTAGCGAAGGTGCCAGCAGTGCAATATAGTGTCCAGCACAATAGTCTGCTAATAGTATGTGTCAGTAGCAATTCCTGCCTACCCATTTACTGGAAAATAAAGACATTCTATTAAAGGAAAACGGAAACCAAATTTTTACACTACAGGATCTGAAAGTATACCCTCTAAAAACACAAATAAACCGTAAAATAGCAATACAGTAAATAGCATTAAAGTAAGAAGAACTGGATGAAATAACTGTGTGTATGTACAGTGACTGGCCACACCCCTGATCTCATTCACATGCTCCCTTGCCTATTCTGTCCTGTAAAAGGATTGGATAGAGGCTACTAGTGGGTGTGACCAACTGTAACAAGTTCCTGCATTATCCTAGGACTGAGCATGTGTAAAGAACATAACAGTCAGTGACCACACTGTGTGATACTGGAACTCTGGGAAATAAGACAAAAACTTCATGTTAGAAAGTTACATTTCTCAACAACCATATTAAAATGAGAGGTGAGACACTGATTACTGTTTTAATAGATGAACTGCTTATTTGGACTTTCTAGATCCTGACACCCTAGGCCTAGGTGTCCCTATGGGAAATCTGGCCCTGAATCGCTGTACCTTCCCCTCTATTGTGGGACCCCCTTCCTGCTTCATTAACAGTAGTTTTCTCTGGGGAGCCTGCAGGGGCATAACTAGAGGGGAGCAGAGGGAGCAACCGCAGGGGGGACCGGCAGCCAAGGGGGCTTTTTGTTATTTTTAATATAGAGAGATATAGGCTTCTCCTAGAAAACCACTGTAGATGAAGCAGGGATAGGGGCCCCATTATAGTTTTGCTGGGGGGCCCAGTGATTCCTAGTTACGCCACTGGGAGCCTGTATCTGTCATAGGGAAAGAAGATGTCATGATTTGTGAGTAGAGTGGCTGTTATGCTGAAACCGGTGCTGAAATGAGGTCAAATCTAAACATTAACCCACTGGGTAAAGTACTAAGAAGGAGGTGCAGTGATGTCAGCAGATTTCTTTTATTGATGACTAAAGGAATAAGCAAACCATACACTGCTTGGTTTAGTTAAACAACAAACATTTCAGTAAGTAATTGAGACCAATAGTGTCCAAGGTCCTTGAAGAAGTAAAAAAGTCCATAGAATCAGAAGTCCATGGTTAGTTTATTAAACATAGATGGTTCGACCCTGACCATGTGTCCATTCCATTCAAGCTAATTTTCAAGGCAATTATTTTCATAAAGAATAATGCTTTGTAACACTCAGGGATTTATTGACTTGTTTTCACAAGCCAAAATGCTAATTTACATTCAAATGCACATGGCCTTGCACTCTAATTAGATCAGAGATTCTAATGAGACACTTCACAGTGTTATTTCCCCCCTGGTAGCAACAAAAAAAAACTTTGGTTGGTGATGAAAACCGGTTAATATCTCAACCAATCTCAGCTTACTACTAGCCTTTCTTACCACCTATCATATCTTACAGTTCTAGCGCTATTTTTGTCTCCCTATAGGCGAGTCGGCCACGTTCGTGGGAAACAGCCCCAAGTGTTCTCCCTATGCTGTGTATATGCTGTGTATATGCTGTGTATATGCTGTGTATATGCTGTGTATATGCTGTGTATATGCTGTGTATAGGGAGAACGCTCGGGACTGTGTGTTCACTGATCTTTGTAAAATGTTCTAAGTAGGGAGACTTTTGTTTTCAGCTCCTCTACTTAATTATCAAATGAAATGTAGAAGAATGGGTCTGTAATGGATAAGGTGACAAAGCGCTCCAGCCTTTGAGCCCATAATGGGCCATATTTAAAAACCTGTGGTATCGCAAGTTTGCAATTACATGGGGTTTTGTTATTGTATGATTGTATTATACAATACTAGATTGTAAGCTCTATGGGGCAGGGACTCCTTACCTCTTGTGGCAAAGCCCTAGCACTCCAAGTGGCGCTATATAAATAAACTATACATACATACCATTATACATACATACCATTATACATACATTTACGGCAATCGGTCGTTAAAGTGTGACGATCTATCGTAGAACACCACGCAGTGGTAAACTACCACAATAGTATTCTATGGTGGATCGTATATTTACTATCGCGATACTGCGCCTTTATAAATATGGCCCTAATCTTCGTACAGAACAATGGGAAAAGCTCTAAAGGATTGTACACACATCCGATCTTGGCAGCGACCCACGACCAAGACGCACACCCACGATGGCGGATCAATGAACGATCCCTGACCGAACGCATACACACGTGCGATTGTTGCCCGAAACAGTTCAGCGCACACATGAACGTGCTCGGGGGGTTTGGTTGTTGCCAAAAGATCCCACGTGTGTACGAGGCTTGAGTTTCCCCATACAAGATTGGATTCAACAAAGCAACATTCCATAGAAAGTAACATTGGTGTAATAACATAAGCTGTGTACACACAGTACCGATAATGGGAAAGTCCCATTGCAATGCAGAAGAGTATACTCTGTCAGCATCGGGAATGGTCACTGTCGCCTCCCTGTACTGTAGTGGCAGCCCGGAACTTCCCCATACTCATTATGGGCAAATCACTAGGCCATATCTTTATTTAGCAGATCTCACAGATTCCATCTGTGCTGTGTGTATCCAGCTATAGGATTTATTGTAATATAAAGTTTTTTAGCGCATTGTGTAAAACCTTTAACCAAAGCAGGAGCTGTTATTTTTAATTTATTATTTTTACCAATAATAAAAATCTACGACGATGATGAAGATTATTATTTTATTGCCTTGGTAGTTTTCTGTCTGCTCCAGCCTCTTCTTGGGGCTCCTTACGAACAGTTTTTCCCATTTCCATATTTCATTGTCTCCTCCAATAAATTCTCATCTTTTTAATTAAAGGTCAGGCATTGATGGACTCTCTCCAACCTTGTTAACTCCAGCACAGTGCTAAGCCCATATATCATCCTCCATATGTGTAACTTCTCTTTTATACCTTTACTGCTCCATATAGTTTTAATCAATTTCCACTTTGGATATTCCTTAACTGGCCCTTCTCCCCAGCTCTGCCTCCTTCCCCCTATGATATATAACAGTGCAGGGAGTTTCCCTGGGACTTGGCCTTGGCTGTCTCATTAGATTTACTTTATTACAGGGCTGCTTCCCATATAATATTGCAGTCAATGCCCCAATTGCAGATCGATGCTATTGCTTGAAAGCTTCTTGCCAAATGACTCTCAATAATTAGCTCCATTAAACCCACATCACTTTCCTGTCACACGGATTTGTTAGACTTTTTTTTTTTTAAAAGCTGTTTTATTCAATGCAATGTGGCATGGCTACATGGATACCGGTACAGCCTGCATTGTGCTTCTCATGGAAATACCAACCAGCCTATCAGTGTGCTGATTTTATTAAAATAGATAATAGAAGCTCATATTAGAATCCTGCACAATATTATGATCCCTAGTAGATTGCAGAGCATTGTGCCTTTAACCCTCTGAGTACCCCAAGCTTGCGATTAAAGGTCAACATTGTCACCTTGCTAACGTGTCTGTCATTTAGCAGAAGTGACATTTAAAGGTCATTAGACAACTGAGTGCACGAGAATGAAGTGACAGGGATAATGAGAAGGTTTTACAGGAAGATCTGTCTGACCTAATTACAGCGATGGGGATAGAATGGGGTATGGTGAGCACCCCCTGGTTTCCACTAAGGATAATGTTTGACAACATCAGCATTGTTACTAAAGATGGACGAACACAACACAGGTCAAAGGAAGGAAATGTCACAATTATACATGGTGTCTTTCAAATGGCTGTCAATGCCTTAACTGACTGATATGCTTGTATTTCATATACAGCGATACATATACACAATGCATTACATTTATTAAATTAATTCACCCACAGAGCTTCCACTCTATTCATCTTACTTACACAGTATGTTTTTAAGATTGAGAAGGGAACCAGTTTAAGTGAGGTAACCTAAAACCCCACAGGCAGAACATTCGAAACACAGACTTCAGTGCTTAAGGACATCAATGCTAACCACTGAGCCACCGTGCTGGCAAGGTTTGGGTTAAAGGTCACAGGGAAGGAGACTAACAATTTCCTTTAATCATGTACCACAAGATTGCTGATGGGTCCCAGACAGGCACACGGGGAGGGCGAATAGGGTTACAGTAAAGTAATCAGCTCCCCTGATTGCTTGTGACTGACAGGGACATTCATTAGTGGGAATTTCTATGCTGGCAAATCTAATCTGAGCAGGAACTGTACTGGCTACTTCACCTGAGAGATACCACAGATGTGGGTCCAGACCCAATGTGGATCTGTAAGTGCTGCTGACGTACGTCTTGGCTAGACTTGTATCTGTATTTAAATATCTCCCTTAAAGGGCAACTGTGGTCTCAAAACAAGTTAAGGTTAAATTATAGCCTGCAGTGTGCATTACAAAAGCCAACAATCACATCTCTGCCTGGAGCCTGTGAGAAATTACATTGGGGGGAATGTTCAAAACTTCCTGCTGCAGTAGGTTTGAGTGACATCACCTGAACTCTGCCGGCCCTTTTCCCCGGGGGGAGAAGCAATGCTCGTTAAGACTTATGCTGGGGAAATCAGGAAGTACCTGAGGAAAAAAATTGACAGTTGAGAAGGGAGCCTATTAATGCAGCAAAGGTTGTCACATGACTACAAAGCTGGACAAGGCTGAAAACAGGAAGTGTTCAACCAGGAAGTTACATTGCTGAACTTTTGCAGCAAAACTCTCACAAATTTTATCTAGAGAGTGATTTAGGTTTTATTTTGAAGGTCGATGGAAGGATTTTATAGAAACTAGTACTAGTTTGGAAGAATTTGAGACCACAGTTACCCTTTAAGAAACCGAATCAGAATCAGAGGAGATGTACACTCAAATTAACACACTGGTGTTACGGACAACCGCCTGGCGGCACCATTACGTCGGCAGGTAACAAGTGATGAGAAAGTAGATGTTACAATTCGTTTGAAATGTTTTGAATCGAATGTCAAAATGGCTGTAACGTCTAACCAGTGTATGGTCACCTTTAGAAAGATGTTGCAATTATCATACCAATAACAAATCTGCTACAATCAGTTTCCCTAGAACCAGCGGATCATCAACGAGGCCGACCAAAACCGAGTGTCCAAATACTACATGATGGCACATGATAACACACTCTTGGCCCGGAGTGAGGTAGTATTTATAAAGGTTCGTTCTTTTCGCGGCGTTTCGCAGACATTAAGCATAAATGCGTTTAACGCGATTATAAAGTCCGAAAACGGCCGCGAAAAGTTAACGAAGCGTCTATTTTATTAAAGCGGCTGGTATGGTTTCGCTCTGCTATTATCGGCTGTTTTACTTCGCCACCTTGAAGGTGGGCGAAGTCAGCCGAACTAGCCTCCCGCGGCGGGGATGGCAGGCAAACCGCGGGGGTGGTCGCACCCGCCCAGGAGACAACGCCCACCCGCCCAAAACCCCCCCACCACCCCTCCCCGGCAACCCCTCCAGCCCCCCGCCCCGGCGCTCCGGGGAGGGGAAGGGAGGGAGCCGCTGGGAGGGGTGGAGGCACCCTCCAGGGGGGCCCTGAGAAGGGCCTTTTGGGCTTAGTGGGTCCACGCAGCTCGAACCGGGACTCCCCCTCCCCGGCCCTTGTAAGGGCCTTTGTGCGGCACTTATAAGTGCCCTTGCGGCTCTGACAAGAGCCCTTTGGGGCTTAAGGGGTCCCGCAGCTCGAACCGGGACCCCCCCCCTCCCGGCCCTATCAGGGCCTTTGCGGCACTTACAAGTGCCCTTGCGGCTCTAACAAGAGCCTTTGGGGCTTAGGGGTCCCGCAGCCTGAAACAGGACCCCCTCCCGGCCCTTGAAGGGCCTTGCTGGCACTAACAAGTGCCTTTGGCGGGGGTCCCGCAGCTCGAACCGGGACCCCCAGTGTGCGGCTCTTAAAAGAGCCTTGGGCGACGTTCGGGCTGGCGACACCAACCCCACTCGTCGCCGATGCCAGTGAGCCCCGCTGGCACCGCTGGCTCAGCGGAGCCGATGTTGCCAAACCACTTCTTCTTCAGCCATCTACTGCATGGCATCTGAGTTCCGCAGCGGAATGCACCCTTTATATAGGTTTGCAGAAACCATAATTCATTCTGATTGGTCAATTTTTAATGCTTGGTTTGCATGCTTTACATTAACCAATCAGATTACTGGAAAGTTCTGAAATTGATTGGTTAATGTAAAGCATGCAAAACCAAGCATTAAAAAATTGACCAATCAGAAAGGATTATGGATTTCTGCAAACCTATATAAAAGGAGCAACTCGGCTCCGCTGAGGCCGGCGGTGCCGCGGGTCACTGGCGGGCGAGTGAGCCTGCTGGATCGGCGACTGAGTAGGGTTGGTGTCGCCAGCCCGAAGACGTCGCGTCGGATCAAGACGCCGGCAACATCGGCCTGTTGAGGTCGTCGGCGCCCGCCGGGGTACCTCTTGGGGGTCGGCGGCCTCGGGAGCTGGTGTCGCGGGATGGGGAGAAGAAAGAGACGCCGCCCAAGGGCTCTTTTAAGAGCCGCACACTGGGGGTCCCTGTTCGAGAGGGGACCCCCGCCAAAGGCACTTGTCAGTGCCGCAAAGGCCCTTACAAGGGCCGGGGAGGGGGTCCTGTTTCGAGCTGCGGGCCCAGCCAAAGGGCTCTTGTAGAGCGCAAGGGCACTTGTAAGTGCCGCAAAGGCCCTGATAGGGTGGGGAGGGGGGGTCCGGTTCGAGCTGCGGGACCCCTTAAGCCCCAAAGGGCTCTTGTCAGAGCCGCAAGGGCACTTATAAGTGCCGCAAAGGCCCTTAAAAGGGCCGGGGAGGGGGGGTCCCGGTTCGAGCTGCGGGACCCCCTAAGCCCCAAAAGGCCCTTCTCAGGGCCCCGCTGGAGGGGTGCCTCACCCCTCCCAGCAGCTCCCTTCCCCGTGAGCGGCCGGGGCGGGGGGCTTGGAGGGGTTGGGGGAGGGGGTGCGCGGTGGGTGGTCGTCCTAGCCTCCCGTTCCGAGATTGCCGCGAGCAGGGAACGGGTTGGGAGGGGCTGTGGGAAGCGGGGCGGGGTGTCTCCGCCGCCGCGGGGGGTTGTGGGCGGGGTGGGCAATCCCCCCTTAGGAGAGCGTCGGGAAGGGATTTTAAGTCCCTTCGGGCGATACTATACAGTATCGCCGCGAAGGGCTTAAAATTACCGCAAACACATCGCGGGCCGCGATAACCATTCGCTGGAATGGCGCTCGCCATTATAAATACGGCGACAGCGCTATTTTCGCGGCCACGGTGTGCGGCGGTAATTTTTTGCGCTATTTTCGTTCCTTTATAAATATGCCCCATTGTGTTTGATAAATCACTCACAGGGAGATAAAAAAAACCTTCTGTGCTCCTCTTCTTTCCTGGTTCCCGTGATGCAGTAATCACTTAGCTTGAAGGTAAGGAGCATGAAGGGTAATGCCTCATTTTAAAAGGCATTCATTTTCATTTATTTGTGTGCAGGGCCCCATTTTGCATGCAGGGCCCCATTGTTGTGCAAGTCCCTCTTGTGTGGAGAACTGCAAGCGCCTCCAGTCAGAAGAGCTGCAAGGGCCACCAGTCAGAGGTGGCCCTTGCATTACTAAGCTGATGGGGCACAATGGATTTTAAAACATGAACATTCATTCCGTTATAGTTGTCCTTTAAATGATAGGGCTAGATATTTTTTTTTACTTAGGATTGTTTTGGGGATTTTACCTGTTACATGGCAGTCTGAACTAAAAGCTCTACTGGGGGAATGGACCAAGTCTTAAAAGGAGGTAAAGGAGGTAAAGGAACTACGTCTTACCTCCTGTGCTTCAATAAAACTGGCAGGAGCCAGGAATGAAGTTGGGGAACCAACCCGGTCTCACACTCCTCCACTGTTCTTCCCGACGGAGTTCGTACTGTATGCGTATTGTTCAAGGAGCTCATCTGGAACTTTTTCAAAACATCAAATCATTTATTTTATCACAACGCCATATAAACGCGTTTCGGCCATCTTGGATCGGGCCGTTATCAATATTCTGTGTGTATTAGTTTGATTTTTAGTAAAAACACTGATAGTGGAAACAATATTTTACAGCAAAACAGGATGTCCAACTACAATTCCCAGCATTCCCTATCATGCTCTCTGCATCACTAAAGAGGGATGCCAAACATCTGGAAAGACACAGGTTGCATGTTCTTGCCATTGATTGTAATCCTATTGAGTACCAAGAGACATTGAATGAGAAGTTGTACTACAAACAATACCAGCTGTTTCTGAGTTTGTGTTACATTTGCTCTTGCATTTCATTTTTCAGGGTGTCATAGTTACCCTATGTTGGGAGTTACACTGTTAACTAGCAAATTAAAATAGAACCATGATCATTACGCCAGCCTGGAGTGTGGCTAAAACACTTTGGTTAAGGTTCTGACACACCCTCTGACACTGCAATGGGGTGTGATATGGACTAAAATGGACATGATCAATTCAATTCTATTGCATTTAGTACAATGTTTTTCAATAATCAGATCTTACAGAGTCATTTCACTCAATGGGAATTACTTTGAGTTTCCAGCAACACTAGGAACACTGTGTTAATGCTGTGTAATTGGCAGACAACCCATCCTGATGAACATGGCAGGGTGGGGGGCAGATGGGGAGAAGGGGCAGAAAGGGGGCCTGGCGTGATGTCACAAAAGTTAAAGGCCCAACTCACCAGCGCAGGTTCAGGCCCCTGTTATAGTTTATAATTTTCTGAGCTGAAAGTTCTAAAAAGGGTAATAGAAAAAAAGAAAAACATTCTACTCTGCACAGGGCTACTGTTATATACTGTTATAATCTCTAAAGGAGAGAAAGGAATTCATTGTGGTTTTTATTGTTTTTCTTAAAGGAAGAAACTTTGATAAACATGTATTCGAACTGGTTTTACTTCTCCTTTAATTTCCTTGCAGGACATTTAATTTCCTTGTAGGTAAAAACCTGCTAATCTGATGATTTACGGGCATTAAAACATTTCTGCCCATGAGCAGGGAACCTGTACTCCTGGTACCAGGAAAGGTAAATAGGTCGACCACACAAGAGACTGCTGACTTTCTCCCCCAGTTTTATTTCCCATGGCAGTCAATTGTCCCAGTGCAGTGGCCTCCAGAAACTAAATTGAACTCACGGTCTGGGTCACAGAGGTCTGGATGAAGAGTTACGTACAGGATGTTAATAAAAGTGCAATCAATACCAGGAGCCATCAAAGGCAGCAAACTAGGAATTCTCCATATGAGAATCAACAATTTAACAGCATTAAAATGCAAAGAGACAAGTAGCAATATATTGAGAAAGACAATAAATATACAGGAAACCAAGTAACCACACTAAATCCTACAGGGGATCTGCATTGATTGACGGATTCAAACAGGTCCATGGTCAGATCCACATTGTCACACATACGTGGATACATCTTCTCTTGTACTACTAATTATATTCATGCTCACATCCTACTGGACCCCTTGTACAGGATTTTGTCCTGTGCACTCCATGGAATTAGCCCTGTGCACAGCTGTGAGTGACCTTGAGGCGTCCAAAGCCAAAGGTCATTTTTCTATGCTCATCCTCCTCGACCTCTCCTCTGCTTTCGACACGGCAAACCATTCCATCCTAATGCAAATTCCTTATTCCCTGGCAAAGAGGCAGCATCATTGCTCCTATCCTATCTCTCTAACAGAACCTACTCTGTCTTATGATAACAAAACCTCTTAGTGTGGGGATGCTGCAGGGCTCTGCTCTTTGACCCTTGTTCTCCTTCTATACTATTTTCCTGGAAGACGTCATTAGTTCATTTAGTTTTAATTACTGTCTGTATTCTGATGACGCAAAAAAGTCCTGGCATCCAATCATGTATCTTCGATTGTCACCTTGCCATCTTCTTGATGGTGAACCGATGCCTTAAAGGGCATGTCCACCCCCCAAAACTATAATTGAACCCACTACTGGCCCCACTGTGTTGTGTAATAAAAGCCTTACCTTACATCCCAGCTCCAAATGGCTGCCCTGCAATGTCCCTCCAAAGTCCCAAAAACTGGCCACCAGGAGCCTGGCAGTGTCCATATAGGACTCTGCCTCCTGTCTCTCCTCCGGGAGAATTTTGCCATGTGCACTGCAGCACCCCCCCTTCCCTTCCTCTCCCTCCCGTTTTGCTCTCCCTCCCTCTAGCATTAAACCCTTTTGGTATACTGTAGGGCTTCCTCCCCGAGCCCCAACTGCTATAATAGATTTTACAGAAACTCCCCCGAACTCTACGTACCTTACCTCTTTCCCCCGACGTTCTGTGCAGCCTGAAGCTGTGTCCATGATTGGCTGCCTCTCTCAACCAATCATGGACGCGGCTTCCGGTCCAGCCCCCTGCTTGCAGTTTCATGCAAGCAGAGGGTCGGGACAGTACGTTGGAGGAAAGAGGTAAGGTAAGTAATGATCGGGGGAGATTCTGCTAAAAGTAATATCCTAAAAAAAAAAATACTAAAAAGGGGTGGACATGCCCTTTAAGCTGAACCTTACTAAAACTGAACTAATAATTCTCCCACCTAAACCTGGTCCTATCCCACACTTTTCTATTTCTATTGACAATACTCTACTCAGTTGGCATGTTGCTTAGGGTTAATAATTTATTTCTGTCTCTTTTATTATAACCACATTCACATATTCCTGTCCCTTCTGACTACCACAATGCTAATACATGCTCTTATCCTATCACGCTTGGATTATTGTAACCTTCTGCTTTGTGGTCTTCCTGATTTCCACCTTTCCCACTTGAGTCAATACTAATCTCTGCTGCACTTATCATCTCGCTCTCTAATAAGCAGAAACTTAAATCTCCCCTGTGTCGCACATCTACCTAACTCCCCATTAAACATTGTATTGTTTACAAAATCCTTCTATTAAAGGGGATGTCTCATCAATATCATTGCTGTGGCTGCTGGGTGATTTATAAATTGAACCAGTGGGTACTAGGGGTCAACTCCCATAATCTACCTTAGCTGGGTAAAGCCTTGCTTCCTAGAATCTGACAGCCAATCATATAACAGCAGAGAGATCATCCCTCTGACAGATTTCAGTTTCTTTTTTCAAACTCATTCAATGCTCCTGTCCCTAATAATGATATTATTCTATGCTTTTCATACAAAAAAGGAAAGTAATCTTTGCAGTGTATTATTTAGCTAGCATGGATGTAAGAAACAGAATGTTAACATTTTAGTAAAAATTAAAAGTAAATCTGGAGAATTGGACCTGCAACCTCATCTACTCTATCTTGCTAAAAGCAGAGCTTTTAACCCATTAGGCATACTATGTGGAGCACTTCTACATGTAGAATGTTTATCTTTATCTTTGTAATGGAAACAAAAAAAACCTGGGGACTTGAACCTGTGACTATGTGGCCTGTATGTTTCTAAAAATAGTGCTTTGCAGGTGAGCCACCACAGCAAATGAAAAGAAGATAGTTACATTTAGAAGCATTATCTTTTCCCAGGGGGCGTGGCTACAGATTACATAGGGCTGTGGTTGGTACTGGCAACAACATAGAAATCTTCTTAACTACAGAATATATTTCTTAAATGTACCAAATGCAACTTACTAGAGAAGAATCCTACAATGTATAGGTGTACTAGGGAGAATTCATTCATATTAGGATTGAAAAACTAAGTTTAGTTCTCCTATAACATTTAAATCCCTTCACTCTGCTTCTTCTCTCGTGTCTCCATATGTCCCTGCCTGTACCCTCCAATTATATCACAGGGTTGCAGGCAGATAACCGACAAGTCACCATTTTTTTTAAGGGTGGACAATATTTATTTATTTATATTTTTTGCCCCCCATATGGCTTTTAGTATTATAATATTAAACAGCGCTGCGCCCACAAGTGGGGATTTTATATAAAAAAACATATACATGCATTCTTCTAAACAGTAACTGTCAGCAAGAGCTACTAAGATGCTGAACATTTCTGTAAATACACGTGGAGATAAATCTTAAAGGGAGATGAATGCCTGTAGGTAATTGGTGTCGGCCATGTGTGTCTCCTTAGCAGGGCATTACGCGCCAGCACGCCATATTATTTTACAATCATGTCTTACTTCAACATAAAGGGATTTTAATGCCTTCAGATCTTTCTCCTGCTTTAATGCTATTGAATGATCCTCTGGTTGTAATAGAGAGAGAGATATCTCTGTGTGCGCAATAACTATACACCCAGAATCGAGATTGTCAGCCAATGTCTGACGGTTTACAGACCAATGAACATTTTCTGTCTGTAAAAGTGGCGGAAGAGGCTGACGGTCAAAGTTGCTTATTTCATATTGTAAAACCATAGCACCATTTTGTGGCTAACACTGCCAGTGCCTAATGCGTAGGGGGATCAGGAGTAAGTGGGATTTGGGTCAGTTAATCATCTGCTCTGAGTGTCTACCTTTCCTCCACCAGCTAATACTGGTCACTTCTTTACTGCTGTGACTGGTGTCCTTGTCAGGGTACATATCAACCGGTGTTTAAATATATTAGCTCCCACTTGTCTAACTTGAGTAAACAAAATGAAAGCAAAATGAAAGGAGGGAAAGAGCACAATGTAGAAATTCCATTTCTTATTTATTTTTTTTTCAAGTCTGATTTTCAGATCTTCTTTGAATTATGTTTGTAATGCAGCAGGAGCTCCCTCTTCTGGCCACAGACATAATATGGAGTAAAAATATGGTAAATGCTGTGGTAGCCCAGTAGACAAAGAGTACTTTAGGGGCCATATTTATAAAGCAGCGATACCGCGTGTGTGGTGAATTACTTTGGAAAATTATATATTTATAGAATTTGCTAAGTTTTCCTTAACTGTCCCTTTAAAGGAGACGTAGTTTCAATCATTTAATATGATTCTTAGATGAACTGGGACATATGTCTGCTGTCTAGATGTGTTTAATGCCTGACTTACCTCCATCTGGAACATCTATTACCTGAACCCAATATCTTAGCACGCAATAAGACAGGGATGGGCAATTAAATTTCCCAGGGGGGCTACATGAGAAACTTTGATTGTCGTGAAGGGGCGGACTGATAGGTACAAGCCAGTTCTCAATATAGAGATTGTATGACTGGCTTTTCTAAAAAGATTCAATTAATATCCCTGGTTCATTGGATTTTATTTATTATTAGTTGCAAATTTTTAATTGGTATGTAATATTTTAGATCCATTTCATCAAACTCAATTAATCAATTGATCAGGTCATTTTTAATCAAATAAACTTAATAAAAATAAATCAATTATCCAGCCTGAGCCAATCAATTAATATTAAAGGGTATCTCCACTTCTAAAATCACTTTTTTAAATTCAGTTTTATTGAAGAACGGTAGGTAAAGGAGCTGTGTCTTGCCCCCTGTTCTTCAATAAATCGTTCAGGAGCCGGGAACAAAGTTGCAGAACTTACCCGGTTTCACGCTCCTCCACAGCATTCTCTGACAGGTCCCGACAAACTTAGTACGCTATGCGCATGCGAAAGTGGAGGAGGAGCGAGAGACCGGGTAAGTTCTGTAAGTTCGTTCCCGGCTCCTGAATGTTTTACTGAAGAACAGGAGGTAAGACACAGTTCCTTTACCTCCCATTCTTCAATAAAACTGAATTTAAACAGGTGATTTTAGCACTGGAGAGACCAGTTAAGATTTTTTCAGGTACAGGTCTAGTATTGAGGGGCCAGTCAGAGGCTGTGGCCTCCAGCCTTACTTTGCCCAGGTCTGCACTGTAAGCGTGCACTATAAGCGTGCTTTACCTAACTAACATTACATGTAGCAATCAAAGAATTTTAGAAAACCAGAGAAAGCAGCTTCTTAAAGGATATCTATACCTGGGACAGGGAAGTAGGAATGATTATTCCTACCTCACAATATTGTTTTGTTGAGGAGCTACAGCACGTACAGTATTTATTTGCCAGGTTAGTCCTGGACTAATCCTTTATTAAAGATAGTGCTGAAGCCAGGAGGAAGACTGGCAGAATCAATTTTCTTTGGGCTGGTGCTCCTTACAGAAACAATATTGAGTGAAAGGAAATACCAGTCCTGTATTCCTGTCCCAGGTACTTCTTATTTTAACTGTTTTTTAATAAAACTTTTTAAACATGATAGTTATCCTTTAACAACAAATTTCATCTTAATATCAGCGGGTTTAAAGCAGAAGGTACAAAGGTTCCTACAAGAGCAAGTAGTAAAAGAGTTTCAGTCTCATTGAAAGACTTTAGAAGGTGGGTTGGGTCCCTTGCTTTCATAGACTGACAAGCTGGTGGTTAGTAACAAAGAGAATGCTAAAATCTTATAGGGCATGTCCACCCCCAAAACTAAAATTTAACCCACTTCTGGACCCACTGTGTAGTCTACAAATCCTTACCTTACACCTCAGCTCCTTATGGTTCTCCTGCAGTGCTTGCACAAAGTCCAGGAAACTAAAAAGTAGGAGCTGTCTTTGAGTCATCCAGTCCCTGCAGTTGTGGGCTCCAGTCCACAGAAGGATATAAACATATTAGAAAGAGTACAGAGACTGGCAAACAAACTGATAAAAGGAATAAAGAATTTGTTATGAAGAGAGATTATTAAAGTTGGGTTTGTTTTCCCTAAAAGGGCATTTGCGAGGGGATATAATAACCCCATACAAACATATTAAATGGAACTACAGCTTTTCTTTTTAATCTGTTTATAAATTACTTGGAATTGGGCATTGAGAGCAAGGTCTCTGTGTTTGCTGATGACACTAAACTATGCAGAACTTTGGAAACTTCAGATGATGTGCAACTGCTGCAAGCAAACCTAGACAGATTATCAAAATGTTGATAAATGTAAGGTGATGCATTTGGGGTTTAACAATCCCGGTGCCATCTACACCATAAATTGACGTATATACTCGAGTATAAGTCGATCCGAGTATAAGTCGAGGTACCTATTTTTTTTACCTGAAAAATTAGTAAAAACTGATTGACTCGAGTATAAGTCGAGGGTAGAAATTATCACCACTACTGCCTTCTGATTCTGTGTTGTTTTTAGGCTTTAGTTGCCCTTCAAATGGACATCAGAATTCCCATACATGAATCCCATACAGTATTAGCCAAATCCAGTACCAGTAACATCCAATTCCTTGGCACTCCAGATGTTTGGAAACTACAACTCCCAGCATGCTTTGTTGCTGGGAGTTGCAGTTTCTAAACATGTGGAGTGGCAAGGTTCAGTAAACTTTTAATTAAGCTTACCATCATTTACAATTCTCCTGACCCCATATAGTAAAGGGCCCTCTGACCTGATATAGTAAAGGGCACTCTGACCCCCATATAGTAAAGGACTCTCTGACCCCAATAGTTAAAAATGTCACCTGAGAGTTGTAGTTTCAAGCTGTCATTTGCACTGTACTAGCAGCTGTTTATTGCCCCAAACTGAGAAGACCCATCAGATTTACAGCATCCAGATAAGCAGTGTCAGTGCTGAGTGAGTCCAGCAGCCAGACTACAGGAAGCAGGAAGTGTAAAGGCAGATCAGCTCCTGTAACTTTCTATGCAGGTTAACACAGCGCCACCTACTGGTTACTATCCGCAATTGCGGAATTTGGATCTAAATTAGGACTTGACCCGAGTATAAGTCGAGGTTAGGTTTTCAGGCTAATTGTAAAGCCTGGAAAATTCGACTTATACTCGAGTATATACGGTACTCGACTGGAAAAAGATTGGGGGTTCTGGTAAATAACAGACTTAGTTGTAACAAACAATGCCAGGTAGCAACTGCTAGAGCTAGCAAGATATTGTCTTGTATAAAGAGGGGAAAAGGTTCAAGGGAGAAAAATATTATTATTCCTCTTTACAAGGCACTGGTAAGGCCTCATTTGGAATATGCGGTGCAGTTTTGGAATCCCATATATGTACCAAAGGGACATCTTGGAAATGGAAGCAGTTCAGAGAAGGGCAACTAAAATAATAAGGGGAATGGAGGGGCTTAAATATGCAGGCAGATTAGACAAGTTAGGGCTGTTTACATTGAAGAGGCAAAGTTTGCGTGGGGATATGATCACTTTATACAAAATACATAATAGGTCATTAAAGAAGTTTAATTTTCAGGTTAGGAAAGGTTTCTTTACAGTGAGAGAGATGAAACTGTGGAACTGTCTTCCAGCAGATGTGGCAATAGCAAGTTCATTAAATAGCTATCAAATTGGCCTTGATAAGTTTCTAAAACTAAATAATATTGAGAACTACTGGTATTAATACATATACTGTAGTTCTGGTTGGTTCGGGGATATTATATAATATTGAGAATTACTGGTATTAATACATATACTGTAGTTCTGGTTGGTACAGGGATACTATATAATATTGAGAATTACTGGTATTAATACATATACTGTATTTTTGGTTGGTACGGGGATACTATATAATATTGAGAATTACTGGTATTAATACATATACTGTAGTTCTGGTTGGTACGGGGATACTATATAATATTGAGAATTACTGGTATTAATTCATATTCTGTAGTTCTGGTTGGTACGGGATACTATATAATGTTGAGAATTACTGGTATTAATACATATACTGTAGTTATGGTTGGTATGGGGATACTATATAATATTGAGAATTACTGGTATTAATACATATACTGTAGTTATATAGTTAATATAAAGCACTGGATGGCCTCTTCCCTCATTTTTAAAAAGCCAAAGGCTGAGGGGAAGGAGAGAGCCTGTTAAATGGATCCAAGTGTAAGAATGAGAAATGCAAAAGTTTGCTAATCGTAATTGAAGTAAAAAATTGAGAAAGGTTGACGTTAGGACCTTCCAGACTGGGGTTACCTTGACGTGTTTGGAAGGCTTTTCATTCATGTGATCACAGTAATGTATACTAAAAACCCCTTTTTTATAAAGTATGCCAGTGAGCAGATAATATGATATTGTATGGGGCCTAGGAATGTGCATTGATTATCTTTTCTATGTTTGTATAATGTTTGACCAGATCAGTAGCACTTCCACTAAATGTAGTTGTAAATGAGCCTAATTGGAGTGCTTCCACAATTCTGGTGATTGTATGTATTTATGGGAGGCTTGGTCAAGCCTCCATGTGGTAATAGCACCCCCAACACGCCCCTTAATATGGGAGGTCCTCTGCCTTTAATATAAAGCACTGGATGGCCTCTTCCCTCATTTTTAAAAAGCCAAAGGGCTGAGGGGGAAGGGAGAGAGCCTGTTAAATGGATCCAGAGTGTAAGAATGAGAAATGCAAAATTTTGCAATCGTAATTGAAGTAAAAGAAATTGAAAGGTTAGACGTTAGGACCTTCCAGACTGGGGTTACCTTGACGTGGTTGGAAGGCTTTTCATTCATGTGATCACAGTAATGTTACTAAAACCCCTTTGTTTATAAAGTATGCCAGTGAGCAGAAATATGATATTGTATGGGGCCTAGGAATGTGCATTGATTATCTTTTCTATGTTTGTATAATGTTTGACCAGATCAGTAGCACTTCCACTAAATGTAGTTGTAAATGAGCCTAATTGGAGTGCTTCCACAATTCTTGGATTGTAATTACTGTAGTTCTGGTTGGTACAGGTACTATTAATATTGAGAATTACTGGTATTAATACATATACTGTAGTTCTGGTTGGTACAGGGATACTATATAATATTGAGAATTACTGGTATTAATACATATACTGTAGTTCAGTTTAGCTTTTTTTTTTGCCTTTTCTGGATCAACTGTTATTTAGGGGTGAAGAGTAAGGTGTAAAAGTTTGTCTGGACGTATGTATTTATTCAACCTCAATACTGTGTTGCTGTGTTACAGCCAATTAGCAGGGGATCTTTTCTCTGATAGGGGTGAATAAAGACTAGAGCCCCCCCCCTTCACACTTGAGGAAAGGCCATTTCAGATTAATGGTTCTTTACTGAGGGCAGTAAGGTTGTTGACATTTTCTACCTGAAAATGTGTTTCTTGGACAGGCAGAATATCCAGGGTTACAGATGACGGCTGCATCTTTTATGGGAATGTGTCCTTGTCTAGTTTGGGCTCTAAGGAGCATATATAATTTGAATGATGGAGCTGGGGTTTTGTTTTTCATAGTGGAGGGGTTGAACTTGATGGAATGTCTTTTTCAACCCCAAATTAACTATGTAACTATTTTTAACTTTACCCAGGATGAGCAAAGCAGGGAAACTATAAGGATGCCAAGGGGGCCACCAATGAAGGGTCCAAAATTTGAAGGTGCTTCGCCATCATTGCACATATAATATAATGCCAGGATTCCATGAAACTCTGTTCTAAAGCCGGATACACACTATAGCCATAAATGGGGGACTGGACCATTCTAACCCTTTATTGGTACTGTGTGTACTGGGAAAACAAGCTTTACCAAGGCCAACAAATGTTTGATATTGGCTTCAGGGAAAGCTTGTTAGTTACTTAAAATTTCCCTAGGTCATCTCCTGTAGTATAGAACTGACCCCGGTCTCTAGGGAGTGTGGCTGTCCCAAACAATCTTCATATAGGGAGCCTTACAGATTCTGTCTGTCATCTGTTTGGAACTGGTGTAGTTTGTTTCCAGCTTAAGCTGCTCATTACCAGAAGATCACAAATTGTATACCTAGGGACAAAAAGTATTTAACCCTTTCATTGTTTGGGGGAATGGTATTGCATTTTAATATCAAATGTTGAATTGCTGGCTTCCTTTTGTTTCCTGACCCATCATTCCCTACGCCGATAAATAAATCCTTTAAAAACTTTTTTTACTATAGTTGTGCAAGCCAAAAAAAGTAAGACGCAGGTTATCCACAATAAATCTCTTATAACCGTGGGGATCTGCTAGGCCGTGCGGGAACCTGCTGGATTGTGATTACAACGAACTAGGTGGAGTGCATTTAATTACCTACAGTAAAATAAGAAATCTAATTAGCAGGGACTGCGAGTTAATGGGAACTTATTGACTTTAATTGAACAGGATTTGGATTCTGTGGCGAACACAGACTGGGACAGACAGGAGGTAAGAGCAAGTTGGTGAAAATTCTGCACAAGGATTAACCATCCCTCCGCCCTACCCCCTACCTAACTATATTCAACCCAAAATATGTCACCATGTGTTTTGGAATTGTTTGTCTCTAAGAACACTAGTCATGGTGTATGACAGGAAAACTGCAACCTGCTGTCTCCCACCTACACAAACATTTCTGTGGTTAGGAGATAGGGATTTGTGTTTAAGGAACTGAAATAGAAAGGAGTAAAAATAAAATGTATGAGGCAAGAACTCAACACCTGAACATCTTCTGCTCATAACGGGAAGGGACAAATTAAGGGCTGATGCAATAAGAGGAGCAGAAGTTTTCCCGTTATATTCAGCGTTTTCATCAACCAATCATTAGCCAGTAAGGGTTAATGCAGTTAGAATTTGATTGGTTGTTGCAGATTAAAAGCATGGGCAAACCTTTGTAACTTTTATTGCATTCACCCCCAAGGAATTTTATATATTTATCAGGGAAATCATTAGTGTTCAGGAGAAAACTGTCTGGGGAGTATAGGCTTTCATTGCTGCAAAGGCTTTAGATTAGCCCCAGAAGATAGAACTTAGGGCTAGGCCACATCAGTGTGATCCAATTGCGTTTTAAAAAGCATACACTAGTGTGGCCCAATTGAAGTGGCCACACTAGGTGTGCTGAGGCCGTTTGTGCGGTGATCACCATTTTTGGTGCGATACGCATGCGCTCCAATCCCGAAAATGATAGGGATCGCAGCACAATCACCCACCGATGCGCACAAAGCATGCAACGCTTGCTCTTAGTGTGGCCTCGGCCTAAATACTGATTTTGTTCCAACAAGAACTAGAATTTTGGAGTCACCTGGAAATGTGGATTTTTTTTAAGTCTCTAAAGTAGACAGAACTGTTGGACGTACACAAAGAGCCCAAAATGGATGAACATACCTACCTCAGTCCTTTTCTGCCGATGTGTCCATGAGTCTTAGTTTTGGACCGGTTAAAGCTGAAGTTTCATTGTTGAAAGCAGGTTTTGAAATGTCAGTAGGCCTGCATTTCAATTCCATTAGTAGTTTTGACCCATGGAATTTCAAAAGTGGAATGAGGAGTTCCAGTTTCGGGTGGAAATTCTGACACATCCCTACCTCACAACCCTAACGGAGAGAACAGCAATGACATTTTTAATGAGTTTTAAAGTACATCTAATGCAACACAAGTTAACTGCTGTTTATTAATTAGTTGTCCTTCAGGGTAGAGCGGTGGGGGGAATCTTAATTTATTTCCCATGTGCCTAACGCTTTCTTTCTTCACCATAAACATGTCTCTGCTCC
The DNA here is from genome assembly GCA_019447015.1 of Hymenochirus boettgeri. Classification (NCBI taxonomy): domain Eukaryota; kingdom Metazoa; phylum Chordata; class Amphibia; order Anura; family Pipidae; genus Hymenochirus; species Hymenochirus boettgeri. The sequence continues at coordinate 240,793,356 of CM033471.1, read as the reverse complement.
TTCAATCTAGGTCCCAATGTTCCACTGTTCATGATTGGGGACGTAATAATGCTATGTATACATAGTATTGATGGATAAATAAAGACATACATCCATTTTTTACCTTACCCATAATGCCTGTCTACAGTTAATCCTAAAGAATCCACCCTCCAACCCCACTCCAATTTAGAAGGAAAAGAATTACTTTGTGAGTCCAAATGACAATCAGAAAGTTCCCTGAATTGACAAGGACTATCCGAGGGATAGTGCAGAATCTATGCAGTACAATGTCATTTTGGGTTAATGTGGGGTTTACAGAGGGCTGCAAAAACGTAAGTGGGCGCAAGAAGAGGACAAAACAATCGCCTTACCTTACCGCAATCCCACGATGCAATAACAATCGTAATCATTTATTGCATTGCGGGATTGTAGCAAGGAAAGGAGATATTGCCTTTTACGTATGGAGACTATTCTCTATACGTACTTGATGGGGTAAGTGCTTCCTCTAGTGGATAATATTTGCATTAAAAACATGGGATTCATGAAAACTGGATTATGAACCAGGAGGAAGCTTGTAGGCAGTGGCATAACTAGGAATTGCTTAACCACCAAAACTATGATGGGGCCCTTCTCTCTGCTTCATCCAAATTGGTTAACATATCCCTCAGTCCTGGGGAGCTTACAGTCTGTCACACACATCAGTAGTACAATTAGGAAAAAACAATTGCAATTGTTTAACTGAAAATGATTATGATTAGATAAGATGAAAAAGGGAACTGCAGTCTCCATACAAGTGCCCTATAAAAAAGCACACTCCTACCTTGAAAATGACTCCAGTGTTCTGCTAATGGATAGAGTTTATAAAAAGTTACATCAATATAAATGGTGCTTTCTGCTTACACAGTGAGCTGACTTTACTGGCACCAGCAAGCCACTGGCTTGAGCATGCCCACTTGTATGAGCAGAGCATCATTATCTGCATTATAAGCCCTGTCCCCAGATATTTTTTATCATTTTTAAAACTTGAAAATATTTTTTTTTATTTCCCAAGCAAAGATATTTATTGCAAGCTTGCAACAAGCTTTAGAAAAGATAGATTTTTGGCAGCTGACATGGCTGACGCAGAAGAAGAAAAGTAGGAAGAGAGACTTTACAAGCCTGTAAGTTTGGGTATGATGTATGGACAGCACTTGTATGGAGACCACAGTCCCTCTTTAATGTTTAGTGACTAAAGCTAAAATATAAATAAGTCTGAATATATTGTATAATTCATATCTACCTTTCAAAGTCGTTCACATTTTAGTTCTCATCAAGTCAATGATATAATAAAAGTTAATAAGTTAAAGGGACAGTTCAGTGGAAATTATCAATATTTGTTAAATTGTTAGTTTGTGTAATGCCTTCTTAGTTACCCTACATATTCTCTTCCATTTTGACAAATCAGTTGAATTCATACCCTTTGCTGTTCCCTGCTGTTGACATTAGTGAGCTGACATTTTCTAATGGTCCTTCTTCTTCCCAGGATGCACCACTTCCTTGGAATGTTCCTAACAGTAATTTCTACTGATTGGCTGTTGGATGGGTCAAACATGCTCAGATCTCTACTGAGCAACTGAATCAACCCAGGCACTGGGTCAAGGGCAAGATCATAAAGGTCTCTATTAGGGGTCCTGCAAACAGGAAGTCAGTATTTTGGTTGCATTTAGTTATACAGAGACAAAATGCTGAATGAGCAGATTAAGGTCATTGGGATGGAAAATACTGCTCTTTTTTCTGAAAAGTACATGTATTTGCACTGAACTTCCCCTTTATAATTAAACAATTATATCCCACTGCCCTATCTGCTGTACTAAATTAAGGATACTTTTAGGCAACATCAAAGCAAATAACTAGGGGAAACCTACTTGTAGATAGTAAGTCCAACTGTACCGGTTCTCACTTGGATAATAGTCAGGAGCAGAAACACCTCCCCTATATTCACAGATGATGGTTCTATCAACAAATTTCAATACGAGCATCAAGCTGCTTTGTTGCATGTGAATCATTTAGCCCCTGTATCTGCCATGTTTACTGTGACACTAACTGAGCATTCACCGTGTCATGCAAATTTCCATAATTGTCCATCTCTTTTTATGGAAGCTTCATTCGTCACACTGAATTTTGGATTGAGTCACTATAGTAACAGCCTATAACATGATGGGTTGCATGAGAATTCAGTGCTGATCTATGACACCCGGAGACCACCCTAGACCCACCGCTGCTCTATGTGATCTGGCACATGAATTTCACTCTAGACTACATTGGTTATTGATTTTCTTAACATATACTAGCAAAAGGGTTCCCAGTGGTGCATGGTGGGGAATTATGTCTGGCTATGTGTGGATACAGTGGATATAAAGAGTCTACACAACCTACATAATGTTCTATACAAATCCTATTTGTATAGAACGAAATAGAATCCTATTTGTATCTGTTGTATTCAATTAGATCAACTGGACTTGAAATGTAGTTCTTGAAGACGTTTCGCTAGTCATCCGACTGGCTTTCTCAATTCAGAATGACTTGTACAAGAATCTGTGGCAATTATGTACCCTGGAAAATCCCAATTAGCATATCACAGCCAGGTGTTAAGGGTGTGATTGGATAGTGGCTAAGAGGTGTTATAGGAACGCCCAGAGTAAGGTGTTAAAACAGCATTGTACATGGCAGACAGTTGGTGTCGAACCCCCCCACCTCTATTTAGGCTTGGTTTCTTTATTTTCACATAAATGAAAATAAAATAAAGAAACCAAGCCTAAATACAACAGATATACCATGACCTGGATGAATGAGAACCTTCACAAGCAGAATCCTATTTGAAATTATTCTAGCTTTATTGTAAAATGCTACTAATATCACTATTTGTTAAATAATGTTTGTAGTCCTTTGCCACTTTTATATTGAAAGGTGATCTTTTCCTTAGTGTTAATGCATCAAAAATTGTTGCCAATATCCCCCTGTGTCCATATATGTCAGAAACAGGAGAATACTTACTCAGGGAAATAGGGAGACCTGGGTGTTAAAACCCCAGGTCAGACACTTAATCCTTAGAGCCGGTATCCTCTTTCCCCCTGTTGCTTGACTTATACATAATGGTGCTGCTATCTTTAGGCTTTTACATACACATTCTATTATCATTGGTTAGGGTCAGGACTCACCCGCCTTCATTGGTGGTCCGGGTGCAGGACCGCCCCAGACCCTTCGCTCAATCCGACACACAGCGTTCCTGAAGTACTAATAACGACAAGGTCCACACTCCTCGATTCTCCAATTTAATGCTCGATCACCCGGCTTGTTAAAAACATGACTTTATTTAAGCTATACATAACAAGTAACAAACAAACGCCTGTCCTTATTAGTACTTCACTGTGTAGGATCGGACCCTGCACTCCTCAACCAGTATATGCAGTAAAAACTGCAAATTGTTTACATGCTGGGTGCTCCGGTTACTGTAGCCAACAGTCCATATATGCAATATAGATAATCACCGGGCACACCAGTCTTAGGTGCAAAACCAAATTGGTTTTGCACCTAAGACTGGTGGTCCGGTGATTATCTATATTGCATATTAGTACTTCAGGAACGCTTATTGTAAAATTACCATTTATACAAAGAAGTCAAAAACAATCCAGAAACAATTTAGTGAAAAAAGGAAAATAGAAATCCTACCAAATCCCAGTATGCACATCCCATAAGCTTTAAAGGGTAAGTTTACCCAGAAAGAACTTTACATTTTTACATACGTTACCCCCCAAAAACCTGACTTTCCTTTTAATCTTACCTTTTATTAAACCTTCATCAGGATGTCTCGTTGAGTTCTTTGGATATATACCGTGGTGTATAGACTTTGGTGTGCGGCAGATATTGAAAGAAAGTGTATGTTTTAATAATATCTAAGGGCATTAGTCCCAAATACTAATGAATAAACCCTTTGTAGGAGAAGAACTACATTGGAAAATGGGATAGAATCACCAATATACAACCAAGAAAAAAGTAACCTAGACACACCTCAGAATTTTATTATAAATGTCCCTTTTTTGTTACAGTCTATGGGATGTATATATTATTAACCATAGCAAAAACACAAAGTAATTGCAAACCAAGGGCCCAATATCTGTATACGCCAACAGTCTCCAATGCAATAAAAGGGCTATTCATTTGCAGCAACCAATCATATGGCTCCCTGTACTAAAAAAAACAATACAAGGTATTTTCAGCCTCAGGAACAACCATTTTTTTAAGACACACATAACTAATAAAATGGGCAGTTTGCCCTTAATCGGACCCCAGCTTTAATGTAGAGGACTGTGGGAAACTGGATGTGGAGAAGAACCAGTGATCTTTGTTTATTTTGTTAGCATTTTAAATACATAGTGGTACAGGTCTCCATTAGAAAATTCCAAAAGGAAATAAGAAAAAGTGAATAGCAGAAAGTGACGATGTAGAACAGTAGCCTGTACCAGGGGTTATGAAAGTCAACACTAGTCTGTGTGTGTGTGTCTATGGGATAAATGAGCATTCTGGGTTGCATTGAATACATGTGCCTAGGGCCATTCTCGTTGGGTCACCATAATGGGTGTACTGTGCCTCCTGGAATCTGATTACAGATATGACATCAATGGAAGTTCGCTTGTTTACATGTGTGTAAGGAGGGGAGGATCTGTGACTGGTTACATAACATTCATTACCACTAATTATTATTTCTAATGATTCATCTACAGATCTAATTGTGCGGAAGATGAACTGCTTGGAGGCAAAGATCTATGGTAAATAGCTTTGTGTCCATGAAAAATATCTATGATTGGTTTTATCTGTGTGTGTTTCAAACAGATCTCTGTTGTTGGGTTCTGTGTGTGTTTCAGTAACAGATATCTCTGTGTGTTGGTGTGTTTCTGTGTGTGTTTCAGAAACAGATATCTCTGTGTGTTGGTGTGTTATCTGTGTGTTTCAGAAACAGATATCTCTGTGTGTTGTTATCTGTGTTAGAAACAGATATCTCTGTGTGTTGTGTTATCTGTGTGTGTTCAGAACAGATATCTCTGTGTGTTGGTGTGTTATCTGTTGTGTTTCAGAAACAGTATCTCTGTGTGTTGGTGTGTTATCTGTGTGTGTTTCAGAAACAGATATCTCTGTGTGTTGGTGTGTTATCTGTGTGTGTTTTCCTTGATAGATATCTCGTGTGTTGGTGTGTTATCTGTGTGTTTTTCCTTGATAGATATCTCTGTGTTTGGTGTTTATCTGTGTGTGTGTCCTGAGTGTGTGTTATGACAGATATCTCTGTGTTTGTTGGTATGTTATCTGTGTGTATCCCAGTGATAGATATCTCTTGTGTGTGTTAATGACAGATATCTCTGTGTATTGGTGTGTTTTCTGGTGTGTGTGTCAGTGATAGATATCTCTGTGTGTTGGTGTGTTATCTGTGTGTGTGTGTCAGTGATAGATATCTCTGTGTGTTGGTGTGTTATCTGTTTGTGTGTGTCAGTGATATATATCTCTGAGTTTGGTGTTTTATCTGTGTGTGTTGTGTCAGTGACAAATATCTATCTGTGTTGGTGTGTTATCTGTGTGTGTGTGTGTGTGTGTGTGTGTGTGTGTGTCAGTGACAAACAACTCTGGGTGTTGGTGTGTATTTGTGTGTGTGTCAGTGATAGATATCTGTGGGTGGCTGGTGTTATCTGTGTGAGTGTGTGTCATGTGATATCAGTGTGTGTTGGTGTGTTATCTGTGTGTGTCAACACAAATATCTTGGTGTGTTATCTGGGTGTGTTGTCAGTGACAGAAATCTCTGTGTGTTGGCGTGTTTCTGTGTGTATGTTATCTGTTTGTGTGTCGGTGATACATATCTCTGTGTGTTGTTGTGTTATCTGTGTGTGTCAATGACAGATCTCTCTGTGTGTTGGCGTGTTATTTGTTGTGTATCAGTGATAGATAGCTGTGTATGTTGATGTATTATCTGTGTGTGTGTTCAGTGATTGATATCTGTGTTTGGTGTGTGTTATCTATGTGTTGTGTGTCAGTGATAGATATCTGTGTGTTCGTGTGTAATCTATGGTGTGTGTGTGTCAGTGATAATTTTCTGTATGTTAGCGATAGATATCTGTATGTATATTGTATGTGTCAGGCACAGTTAGGATCTGACAGCATTTACTGAATATTGGCTATGGATAGGTAGCGAAACCGATCTATAGGACAAACAGAAAATCTCCTTTGGATTGTTAACTGCTCTTTATGTAAAGTATAACAATCGTGCTTGTGTATGGACCCGCATGAACAATGGTTCCGTATAAAGTATATCAATGATCATTCCTGTCTATACACGCATCTGATTCCACCAGAATTGTTCATGAGTTTGTGATCACAGTCACATGTGTTTGGGCACCTTTACAATATCTAGTATGTATGTGTCACTGACAGTTACCTGTGTGTATGACAATAAATCATCTGTGTGTATTAGTGGTATCTGTGTGTATCAGTTACAGTTGATGTGTGTATGTGTGAATCAGTTATCTCTGTGTGTTAGAGTGCTATCTGTGTGTGTCAATAAGTTATCTGTGTGTGTCAATGAGTTATCTGTGTGTATCAATAAGTTATCTGTGTATGTCAATGACTATCTGTGTATGTTACTGAGTTATATGTGTATCAATGAGTTATCTGTGAGTGTCAATGAGTTATCTGTGCATGTCAATTAGTTATCTGTGTGCGTGTCAATGAGTTATCTGGTGTGTGAATGAGTTATCTGTGTGTGTCAATGAGTTTCTGTGTGTGTCAATGAGTTATCTGTGTGTGTTCAATGAGTTATCTGTGTGCGTCAATGAGTTATCTGTGTGGTCAATAAATTATCTGTGTGTGTCAATGAGTTATCTGTGTGTGTCAATAGTTATCTCTCTGTGTTACTGAGTTATCTGTGTGTGTCAATGGGTTATCTGTGTGTCACTGAATTATCTCTGTCTATTAGTGAGTTGTCTGTGTCATGAGTTATCTGTGCGTGTCAAATGTTATCTGTGCGTGTCAATGAGTTATCTGTGTCATGTCCCTGCGTTATCAATGCGTGTCAATGAGTTATTTGTGTGTGTCAATGACTTATCTGTGCGTGTCAATGAGTTATATGTGCGTGTCAATGAGTTATCTGTGTGTGTCAATGAGTTATCTGTGAATGTCAATGAGTTATACTGTATGTGATTGTTATGAGTTATCTGTGTGTGGTAATGAGTTATCTCTGTGTGTGTCACTGAGTTATGTCGGTGTTTTAGTGAGTTATCTGTGTGTGTCAACGGGTTATCTGTGTGTGTCATGCGTTATCTGTGTATGTCACTGAGTTACGTCGTGTGTTAGTGAATTATCTGTGTGTGTCAATGAGTTATCTCTGTGTATTAGTGAGTTTGTCTGTGTCAATGAGTTATCTGTGTATGTCACTGAGTTATCTGTGAGTGTCACTGAGTTATGTCTGTGTGTTAGTGAGTTATCTGTGTGTCACTGATTATTTTCTGTGTGTTAGTGAGTTATCGTGTGTGTCAATGGGTTATCTCTGTGTGTCAATGAGTTATGCTCTGTGTATTAGTGAGTGTTCTGTGTCAATGAGTTATCTGTGTATGTCACTGAGTTTCTGTGCGTGTCAATGAGTTATCTGTGCGTGTCAATGAGAATCCTTCCTGTCAATGAGTTATCTGTGCGTCAATGAGTTATCTGTGTGTGTCAATGAGTTATCTATGCGTGCCATAGTTATGTGTGTGTGTGAATGAGTTATCTGGTGTGTGAATGAGTTATCTGTGCATGTCAATGAGTTATCTGTGTGTGTCCAATGAGTTTATCTGTGTGTTCTCAATGAGTTATCTTTGTGGTGTCAATAAGTTATATATGAGTGTCAATGAGTTACCTGTGCGTGTCAATGAGTTATCTGTGTCTGTCAATGAGTTATCTGTGTGTGTCAATGAGTTATCTGTGTGTGTCAATGAGTTATCTGTGTGTGTCAATTATTTAAAGTTACTATATGAGTGTTCAATGAGTTACCTTGCGTGTCAATGAGTATCTGTGTCTGTCATGAGTTATGTGTGTGTCATAAGTTCTGTGCATGTCAGATGAGTTATCTGTGTGTGTCAATAAGTTATATGTGAGTTTCAATGAGTTATGTGTGTATGTCAATGAGTTATCTGTGTGTGTCAATGAGTTATCTATGTATGTCACCGAGTTATCTATGTGTGTTAGTGAGTTATCTGTGCATGTCAATTAGTTATCTGTGCGTGTCAATGAGTTATCTGTGTGTGTCAATAAGTTATCTGTGTATGTCACTGAGTTATTCATGTGTGTTAGTGAGTTATCCGTGCGTGTCAATGAGTTATCCGTGCATGTCAATGAGTTATCTGTGCGTGTCAATGATTTATCTGTGCATGTCAATGAGTTATCTGTGTGTGTCAATGTGTTATCTGTGCGTGTCAATGATTTATATGTGCGTGTCAAATAGTAATCTGTGCAGGTCAATAAGTTATCTGTGCGTGTCAATGGGTTATCTGTGTGTGTTAGTGAGTTATCTGTTCATGTCAATGAGTTACCTGTGTGTGTCAATGAGTTATATGTGCGTGTCAATGAGTTGAGCGGGTGTTTCCGTGAGTTAATCTTGTTTGTGTCAATGAGCTTTCTGTGTGTGTCAATGAGTTATCTGTGTGCATCAATGAGCTATCTGTGTCCGTCAATGAGTTATCTGTGTGTGTTAATGAGTTATCTGTGCATGTCAATGAGTTATCTGTGCGTGTCAATGAGTTATCTGTGCATGTCAATGAGTTATCTGTGTGTGTCAATGAGTTATCTGTGCGTGTCAATGAGTTATCTGTGCGTTTCAGAGTTATCTGTGCGTGTCACTGAGTTATCTCTGTGTGTCACTGAGTTATCTGTGTGTGTCACTGAGTTATTTGTGTGTGTCAATGAGTTATCTGTGTGTCACTGAGTTGTGTGTGTGTGTAAGTGAGTTATCTGTGTGTGTTAATGAGTTATCTGTGTGTGTCAATGAGTTATCTGTGTGTGTTAGTGAGTTATCTGTGTGTGTCAATGAGTTTTCTGTGTGTGTCAGTGAGCTATCTGTGTGCGTCAATGAGTTATCTGTGTGTTAGTGAGTTATCTGTGTGTGTCAATGAGTTATCTGTGTGTGTAATGAGCTATCTGTGTGTGTCAATGAGTTATCTGTGTGTGTCATGAGTTATCTGTGTGTGTCAATGAGTAATCTGTGTCAATGATTTATCTGTGCGTGTCCAATGAGTTATCTGTGTGTGTTAGTGAGTATTATCGTGTGTGTCAGAGTTGTGTGTGTGTAAGTGAGTTGTCTGTGTGTGTCAATGAGTTATCTGTGTGTCTTTTACAGTTGTGTGTATTATCTGTGTGTGTCAGTTACAGTAATGTGTGTGTGTGTGTAAGTTATTTGTTGTGTTAGTTATTTGTGCATGTATCATGTAATGTTGTGTATGTGTGGGTCAGTCATCTGTGTGGATCATTGAGTTATGTGTTTGTGTTACAGGTATGTTTATCAGTGTGTCTGACAGTTATCTGTTGTGTTAATAAAATATCAGTTACAATTATGTGTGGGTCAGTCATCCGTGTGTGTGTCAGTTACAAGTAACTGTGTGTGAATGTTTAGCAGATAATAGTGTGCAGTGTAACATTGTGTGTGTGTTAAGATTCTCATGTTCCAGCCTAGATCTATTTTCTAATAAGACACTAGAAACCTGTCAATCTCATTGTAACCACAGAGAGAGCATCTGTGCCCAGTACTGATACCCAGTAGCAACACCGTGTAGCCTGGGATTAAATAGAGACATGAGAGAAACTGAAAGAGTCAAGTGAGAGAGAGAGGGAGAGAGAAGCTGATGGGGTGAACAAGGGGGAGAGTGAAGGGAACGTGTGTGGGTGTTACAGCTTTATGTAAATTCTGCCTTTTCTTTCAAGCCAATGAGGTTTGAGATTTAGCACCTCGGTGCCGCCTGCTCTTCCCTTGCCAATTTGGCTAGCAGACTTTTGCTGTCAGTGGAGAATTGAATCCTCAAAAGTGCAGATCAGGCCTGTGACCGATGAGGCACCTATGGGAGCAGGTGAGGGATGAGGTGAAATAATCTGATTAGAAGGGGGGGGGGAGAGAAATGGTTAATTATCTTATCTAATGAATGGTTCTTTGGATTCAGATAGAAATGGGTTTTAGCCTAAAAAAAATCCCTTTATTGAGATTCAGGTGGATAAACCAAATCTGCAAAATGAAGAACCAGGAGGAGACAAGTTAAATTATGGGGAATGGGGTATGATAGGGGTTAATACAGGTCTAGTGAGGGGTGATTGGGTTACACTCCATGTGCAGTTAGAAGAGATTCATAGGTTAATACAACAGGCTGTTTGTCCGGAGAAGTCAAATCTGTAAAGATAATGATGGAAGCAATTATGATTGGTTGTGATTTTGGCATAGAGGGGGGCATAAGGCAGTGCACTGGTTAATATATGAATAGCCAGCAGTGAAAAGGTTAATCACAGAGAGACTCTACAGGTGCCCTGGTTGTGGGGGCAATGGATTAGATGGATGGATGTTTGTGTAATGAGCAATCAGTGCATAATGGAATTGGGTCTCTGACTAGGTTAATGGATAGGAAATGGTTAATGGTGCAGGTTCTTGGCACTAAAGTTATAAGGAACCCAGGTACAGAGATCCTTCTCTTTCTCTGGATGGTGGTAATAGTGTGAATGGAGGTCCCTGGATACTGAGGATAAACAGAGCAAACCTGTGGAACTGTGGGAAGGAAAGCGTTAATGTGGTAGTCTGTTGAATTATCTGCTCCATGTTAAGATGTGTAGGGATGAGATGGAGGTTTAAATTAAAGAATCTATCCTGTCTCTTATGAATGAGCTTGGTGATGCTCTATGGTGTGATCCTGTTGGTGTGTAATGGTGGATGTTTAGGTTAGGGCCCCCCGTTAAAGTGTTTTCCAGGGTCCCGCCAAAGACCTTCTTCTAGCCCTGGTAAAATATTCTACAGTGTGTCAGTCTGATGGAATGAACGTGTTATCCATATGGAGAGATAATGATTGTTCATTAATATTAACAGCAGGGGAAAGGTTACGGAATATTGTTATGTGTTATAAATCTGTCCTAAAATGTCATGGTATATGTCCTTATAGTCAAAATGGTATCCCACACATAAATGTATACCAAATAGTGCCCAAACACTACATAATATCATATAGCATATCTTATTATAGTGTAATCTATCTTTATATCATATATCGTATTATATCATTTTATATTATATCATATATAATTATATCATAATATTATGATGTATTATATAATATTACATTATTAAATAATATCATATCATATTTTATATCATATCCTATCATATCATATAGTTATATAATTATATCATATCATATTACAATACATTATAATATATACGGTAATATCATATGACTGGTCATTCTTTAACATAGTTTGCTGTAGATGTCTTGTATACTCTCTTTACTTCTGTCCCTGTATATATATATATATAGTTGTAGAGCCAATACTGATAACTGGTACTTTTTGCTGTACTGTATTTACCATAAGCCTATGGTAAATGTGTTTAGTATTTCCTTTCTACTTACTCCACTGTTAAAGGTAATACTATAAAATGTGCTAGATGATCTGATATTATGTAAGTGTGGTGAATGTGCTTATTGTACGTGTCTAGAGGTGTATTTCTTAATTGGAATGCACTGATAAATTGTACGGAAACCTCTCATAAATAGCAGAATCCTGTGAATTAGATAAACCCTGTCAGATACTATCAGATAGTAGATTCATATAATGTGTTAGAAGCCTTATAAATGGCCAGCTGTAGTCTACCATGCACATTTATACTCTGTTGGACATTTTCTTTGAATCCTTGGTGAACGGATCTTGCTAATGTTTCATATTTTCCAAGCCTAATGAACCTAATATGTTAGATCAAGGCCAAGGGCTTTTATAAAGCTCCTAAAATTCCAATGTGACTTCTAATATCCATATATTTAAAGTGAGAACCATTATTGCCTAAACATAAGTAATATAGGTTCTTGTGCAAAAGTGTTAAAATTTTATTCACCCTTTCATACACAGAACGGCCATGTTTCAGGCAAGACGGTGCTCTTTCTCAAGAGGCTTGAGAAAGGGCACAGTCTTGCCCAAAACGTTGTTGTGCTGTGTATGAAGGGGTGAATAAAATGTTAACACTTTTGCACTCTTCCATTTTTTGTATTTACAATTGAATATTGCACTTTGGCGGGAGAGAAGTCGAAATTGAGGACCCCAGTAACATTGAGTGGTCATTTGGATTCATGAATTGTTGATATACTAAATATAAGTCATGTGACACTGATGCCATAGCTAAGCATCAATTATAACTATAGGCATATCAAAGCACTTTTCGCTTGCAAACGTTCTCATTCATCCAGGTGGTGGTATATTTGTATTCAGTTAGATCAGCTGGACCTAAAGTTTAGTTCTTGAAGACATTTCCCGAATCATTGCCAGCACATTCTTATACAAGCCATTCTAAATTGAGAAATCCAATCGGATGACTAGTTCTTTAAGAACTAAAGTTCTAGTCTAGTTGATCTAAATACCACTAAGCACCTTTTATAATGATATGATTTAAAGAATACACATGGCTCTTTTGTAAGCATTCATAGTTATTGACTTTAACACTTTTTGTTGTTTAAATTGTTATTTTGTTTGGTAATGGTAGATGTTTAATGTGTATGTAATATCACAGCTTTGCTAAAAAAATATTTTGATGATAGATAGATCATAGATAGATAAAAGATACATCAAAGATGCATATATAGATAGATAGATAGATGATAAATATATTGATAGATAGATGATAGATCGGCAAATCCGCATTAAAAGGGTCATAAATAGCCCTTGGTAATGTACATTAATACTCAGCAGGGACCGTGGTTAATGTCCTTGAACACGTATCAATTGCTACAATACCTAAAACTTACAGTCCTAGCGTGATTAAAAACGTGGTACTTTTTCGAAAATACGAGGATTTCCGGAAAAAACGAGGATTCGCGAAAAACGAGACCTCGGAAAACGAGGTTCACGTCAAAAGAGGATTTCGTAAAAACGAGGTTTTCGTAAAAACGGAGGGTTTTCGTATTAAAAACGAGGAACCACGAGGAACCGGAACTCCCTGCCTAGCAACATGGCTAGTTCTGCAAGGCAGTTGTAAATGCCATGATTACCTGCTGCTCAGGGGTACCGTGAGTTCCACCCCTCACCCAATCTGTGCGGCGCGGAGGCCGCAGGATTAATGCGAGGTGCTCCCAGCGCCGGAGTCGGTCGGATTTGGATACCAGACCACTGTCTCCTACCCTCCAGTAGACAGTGGTCTGACCTCACGAGGCAAGAGGCCCCAATATGTGCTGCCGTACGGCAAGAGTGATGAAGGCCAAGTATGACCTTTTATTATATATAAGTTATTATAATACGTAGTAAAATATTTTATTCACTTTGCACAAAACATATTTACTATATATGTTTTAAATAAAATCATAATCCTTAAATTTGGCTTTGTGAGGAGAGAGATATCCAGTTCTTTGTAGTTTCTCATTCACTGGGTTTATTATTATGACATTATTCTTCTTCTATATTCATTCAATATCGCCCTATTAAGGGTAAGTAACGTCAAAACATAAAAATTCACTGGAAGTGACTTTATTTAACATAACACCTATAAATTCAAAATGTACCCACACCTAGACACCAGTAAACACACTTGTGGCCCACCCTTCCCATTTTCCATGGCAGCCTTATTTAAAGGCTAGTAAGTAAAATGAAACGATCATTAAAAATTGATTTCTTCTTTTTACCACTTATAAACACACTGATACCCACAATAGAACAGTTAACCACACGTTTACTGACCACCCATTTTAGTTACATGGCAGCCCTATTTGAAGGGAAGTAAAGTCAAAAAAAATGTGATCAATTATGAAAAAATTTTAAAAATCTTTTTGTTATGGTTTTTTGTGCAATATATTGTATATACAATACTTTCGGGTAGTTTTTGGTGTCTTCTTTTTTTTCGTACGGATCTATAACGATCCCATGAGATGAATGCCCAAAATGGCCACTATCCTTGCACGTTATGACGTTAAGTAAGAATCCATTTATATTTGTCTCTGTGTCTCGATCTTCTTCCTCTATCTCAACCTCCTTTAGTTACATGGCAGCCCTATTGCAGGAACAGTCAATCAAAAATAACATGTTGATCAATTATTTTAAATTGATTTTTACACTCCCCAAATTAAAAAGTTGGTACCCACAAAATCTTATAAAATACCAAGTACAACACTACGATCTCCCTAACCCCAACCCAACCACTTTCCCTTTCCGTGCTACAATGACACACAATAAGTAATATAAGTACTTAGCCAAATAAGGTATGCAAATCATTGCCAGATAGAATATGATTGACTTTTAAGAAAACTATACATATTGGCCTTATTTAATCTGTATTTCAAGCAGAATCAAAGTAGCTAATTAAATATATCCTTTATAATATATCATTCATTTATGTTTTTCTTATTTTAATTTGCAGGGGAATCTTCCTCAGATACACCCCCCCCCACCACCGTTCCCCGCCAGAGGAAGAATGTAAGTGCAGCTATTGAAAAAAAATTTTTTTTCTAAATCTCATCCTGTGTCAAGGCCCAAATTACAGCACACACAAGCGCTCTAGAAACAAGCCATACAAGCACGTGTTTGCGGTGCGCTCAGTGTATTGCCATGCGAGTGCAGTACTATAGCATAATTGTGCAAAATTGAGGTCACAGTAATTGTGCCATATGTGTTGTGCTTTTTAACACGTTGATGTGTTCACCCTTTATCCAAAATGTTTGCAGAATGTGACAACTTCCCGAGAATTGTTTTAGTAAATTATTTCGCCCACATTTAATGGACAGTGAGAGTTAAAAATAAATTTCTTTTTTTAGCTCTAACACCAACTAGCCCTCAGCACGGGCGATGCCCAATTCCCCTCCAGCAGTGCCTTGCCCCCTCCGGGCTCTCAACCTCCCCCACCGGGCAGCCACCCGCCCCAAAGAGAGGCACCTGGCACAAGCCAGACACCGTAAGTGCATCCGAAGCCTTTTTTATCTTTATTAACTTGATGTTCAGCAAATAATTAGTGAAATTATCATTGATAATTAGTGAATTTTATTATTTCACTGATAAAAATTTTCGTAAAACAAATGCAACAGATCTATTAATTTGGCTGAGAGACAGGGCTCTTTCTCATTTACTCATGTCCCATTATTGTCCCCGGACTCGGGCTGATCTTGTTCCCTCAGTGTTGAGCTTAATCACGAAATTCGGTGCACCAAACGCCAAAATTTATCCACAGAATGTTCTAGACATAGTCCTTTTATGAACTGTTCTTAACATGTAATATTTACATATAATTGGACGGTGGATGTTGAAATAAAACATTTGTTTTTTCTAGAAGCAGGACCAGCCTCTTCCAGGCCTCCACCCTCTATCCAGGCCCTCCACCCTCTCCAGCCCCTCCAGGCTCTCCACCCTTCAGCCCTCCAGCACCTACTGGCCTCTACAGTTCACTTATGGCGGCCATGCTTGAGGAATCGTAAGTAAATCATATCAAACGTAATGAAATGTTTATATACAACTATAATATCTGTATTTTCCCAGTTGTAAATCCACGCTATATGATGCAACATTGGGACTGGTGGGTTTGAAATGCTTTTATGGGGTGCATTGCAACCACTTCCAAAAATGTTGTATGTGCACAGTCCTATGATACAAAACCAAGAATGTTCTGATACATTTATTTAGCAATAAACGTAATGTGTTTTATGCAAGCATTACCTACTGATGTTTATCAGTGTATCCCCCATGATGCCAATATCTCATTTAGATGAAGAGCAGTATTTATCCTCCCAATGACCTTATTGCCCATCTCAGCAATCAGCATTGTGTCTGTGTATAAATAATGAAACGGAAAATTACTGACTTCCTGTTTGCAGGACCCCTAATAGAGACGTTTATGGCTTGCCCTTGACCCAGTCCCTGGGTTGATTCACGTTGGTCAGTAGAGATCTGAGCAGGTGTGACCCATCCACAGCCAATCAGTAGAGCAATCATGTTACCCATAACTAGGTAATGATAATATAAACTAGAATTTTAGAACTAAGATGTCCTTACTGAGCTTTCCTTTTTCTTGACATACCGCAACAATTATAGCATTTGCCAGTACATGATGGTTAAGTGTTATCGATGGCAAATTTTGCATCTACTACACGCATGGTGCTTTAGGAATGTGGCATCTAATCCCACCACAATTCTCTCAATATCTTCCTACACAGAAGACCATGAGCATGCAGGGGAGATCGCACATGTTTGGGGCGGCGCCTGGAACGCGGCCGCCTGGCCCGCTCCATGATTACCATACTGGAGAGGAGGGCACCCCCAGTAACCCACGGTGTTTTTTTTTTGTTTTTTTATTTTTTGTAAATAGTTTAAAAAAAAAAAAAAATTATATACATATATATATAAACTATGTTTGAAACAAAAATGTTTTGGGCTTATTTTCGATATAAAATATTCAGATAGATCCATAATAAATTTTTATTTTGAAACAATTACAATACACATATCTATTGCTAGCTATATGTCTCGTACTCTTATATTGTATATACCATTACCTAATGCCATTACAACCAAACACCACATTGGCCACATTCCCCTATATAGTAGTTTGCAACACACAAGGAAAGAGGCGATTGGGGTACTGGGTACATATGTCCACTGCGGTTTGCCACCAATTGTTTGGGGAGGCAGCAATTGGCCCGCACTGGACATACCCTCACCACCCCATTGGCTTCTCTCCCTCAGAGTATCTTCGTGCAGGAGAAGCACCGTGAACGGTAGGAACAACCCATGCGTTATTAGCAGGCGCCACACTTTGTAATATGGTTGCTCTCTCCTCGGGCCAGCAGGATTTGAACCCGAGCGAAAACATTTGCACAGAGTACACTGTCCTCATCTACCACAAAACCAACAACTGACACACAGATACAGAAAGACAAACAAAAAAACAGGACCACTAGACCTCTAACAGGTCTAATACCAATTGTCCAAAGGACTTATAGGGGGGTAGTCCTTAAAAGGACTGTTGGGTCTCAAGATGTGTGAATACAGGGGTGGGTAACAACAGTGCTAAACCACCACACTGAAATCCACACACAGAGAAAGCTCAAAAGCGCAAAAATCTCTCTCCAACTCTTACACTGTCGGGTCTCCCCATAACACACTCCAAACACATGACAAAATTTCGCCTGTGAAGCAGCCTTTTATACCCAGGGGGCTGGCATAATCATGTTAGCTGCCATTGGTTATTTGGGTCATGTGGCTTGCTCCGTCTTGAAATAAGCCCCAAAAATTCGAATTTACAAGAATTTCTCGTTTTTAACGAAAATCTCGTAATTACGAGAATCCGCGTAATTACGAGGATCTCGGTTTTTCGGGTCTGGAAGATCGCAGATTATCGTAATTACGAGAGATACTCGTATTTTCGAAAATTTTTGTAAAAAAAAAAAATCCGCGGTTCGGAAGTTCGGAAGGCGGAAATCGGAAAATCCGGAATAATCCCCGTTCGCGGACGGGCATAAATCCGCGGCGGATCCCGGTTCGGGTCCGCGAACCGGCCATCTCTAGTAGCAAGCAGTGCCAGGCGGCAACAGCCCGAGCCAGCATGGTATTGTCTTGTATAAAGCGAGGTCTGGAGTTCAAGGGAGGAAATGTATTCTCCCTCTTTAAAAGCATTGGTAAGGCTCATTTGGAATATGCAGTGCAATTTTGGAATCCTGTGTACAAAAAGGAAATCTTTGAAATGGAAAGGTTCAGAGAAGGAACTAAATTAATAAGGGGATTGGGGGAGCTTGAATATGAAGAGACTGGAAAAGTTACAATTAGTAACTGGGAGAAAAGGCGCTTGCGTGGGGAATGAGTACGGTGTATAATACATTAACGGCCATACAATAAACTATGGGGCATTGTTCACCAATAGAAACATGTCAAAGGACACGAGGACAACCCTTAAGACTTGAAGAAAAAAGGTTAGCTTCAGCTTCAAGTCGGAAATGGTTTCACTGTGAGAACGTTTAAGGCTATGGAACTGTCTTCCAGTGGACGTGTAATGGAGGTTCATTGGTCAGTTTCAAAAAAAGCTGGATGAGTTTCTGCAAACAAGGAATTTGCAAGTTCCAGGTATTGATACATAAAGTAGAGTTGATCCAGGGAAATTTCCGATTGCCACTTGGATCAGGAAGGAAATTTTTTCCCCCTTCATAAATTTGGTGGGTTTTTTTGCCTTCCTCTGGATCAACAGTTAGCAGGAAATGAGGATATTGCTAGATGGGTGGACTGGATGGACGTATGTCTTTATTCAACTCACAATATCTATTTGCAGGTCAGATGTGGCTCTATACAATAGGCTATATTTCATGTTATTAAGCAGTGGTTTGGCCACACATGCATTAGCCAAGGGACATAAATGAGAATTTTGATATGCTCTGCCCCTTAACTCTGGGGAACGGGAGTAAGAAATTGCTTTCTTGTTTCTTAGATTTTGTGAGAGCGCTTTTCATGTAAATGAGACTGCAAGATGCCTTCTGTTATAAAAAGTGTTCCTCACAGAGAGGCTGCTACTTCATGTTTATGGACTTTCATGAGGCCCTACAGGACAACCATAAGAAGCAGAAGACACTTTTAATGCTACACAATTTTAGTTGGGGTGGACATACCCTTTAATTCACTAAATGGTCTGTAATAGTGTCCAATTTGTCTCTCCTGCTGTTCTGCGAACCTGATCACATTATTGTAGGACATTTCAGCCTTATTATCAGGTACATGCTCCACTTCATGTCCAAAAATTTACTGACCACCAGTTGGGATAAACTTTGAAAAGGACATCACAATTTACAAGGAGCTCCTGTGGATTTAAAAGAGTTGATCCAGGGAAATTTCCGATTGCCACTTGGAGTCAGGAAGGAATTTTTTCCCCTTCATAAATTTGTGGTTTTTTTGCCTTCTTCTTGATCAACAGTTAGGCAGGAAATGAGGACATTGCTAAATGCGTTGGACGGATGGGGACATAAGGATGTCTTTATTCAACCTCAAATACTATACTACACTATACTATACTATAATAAAATGTTGGTAAAGACACAACAATGTGTTACTGAGTCTTTATTTATATGCCTTAAAGTAATAGGGTGCATTTAATATACAAGTAGGGAGATAAAAATAACATGGTGTCACTTAGCATTCTGACCAAGTTTTCAGAATCATAGCTGCAGTGCTGCAGTGTGTCTGTGAGCTTGATTGTATTTTTGTGTATATGTCACTGCAAGATTTTGTGGTAAAGAAGGTGGTCACTCCAGATTCTAAAATGAGCCTGGATAAAAAAATATATTTTAAACCAGCAGCTGTTTATTTACTACATATCCCAGAAACCTCTGACATCCAAAGAGGTTGTGTGTTTGTATAGAGGTATATATGTAGTGTTTGTGTCGCTCGGTAGATTTAAAGTACATTCTTGATGTTCTTTTAGATGTCACTCTGCCCCTTTGCTTAGTAATTAGCTCTGTATGAATTTGCCTCTGAATAGCAATTAGACCTTATTAGCATCTTCATCTGTTCTGTGTGGGCGGATTCATTGGAGATAGAAGACAGAACACAAGGTTTTCAGTATGAGCAGCACTGAACGTATATAGTATAGAATTTATAGAGAACATGTAATATATGGAGCACTGTACGCATATAATATATAATATATAGAGAACATGTAATATATGGAGCACTGTACGTATATAGTATATAATATACAGAGAAAATGTAATATATGGAGCACTGTACTTATATAGTATATAATATATAGAGAACATGTAATATATGGGAGCACTGTATGTATATATATATAATATATAAAGAACATGTAATATATGGAGCACTGTATGTATAAAGTATATAATATATAGAGAACATGTAATATATGGAGCACTGTATGTATATAATATATAATATATAGATAACATGTAATATATGGAGCGCTGTATGTATATAGATTATAATATATAGCGAACATGTAATATATGGAGCACTGTACGTATATAGTATATATATATAGAGAACATGTAATATATGGAGCACTGTACGTATATAATATATAATATATAGAGAACATGTAATATATGGAGCACTGTACTTATATAGTATATAATATATAGAGAACATGTAATATATGGAGCACTGTATGTATATAATATATAATATATAGAGAACATGTAATATATGGAGCACTGTATGTATAAAGTATATAATATATAGAGAACATATAATATATGGAGCACTGTACGTATATACAGGGAGATTCAATAATGTTCTTATCATTTAAAATGGTGCTAATTTTGTCCCAGCCAATCATAACTTATGTAATATTTGAAAGCTAACATCTGATTGGTTGGGGCAAAATTAGCACCATTTTAAAAGATAAGAACTTTTATTGAATAAACCCCATAGTGTATAATATATAGAGAAACAATGTAATATATGGAGCACTGAACGTAAAGTATATAATATATAGAGAAACATGTAATATATGGAGCACTGTACGTATAATAGTAATAATATATAGAGAACATGCAATATATGGAGCACTGTACGTATATAGTATATAATATATAGAGAATATGTAACATATGGAGCACTGTACGTATATAGTATGTAATATATAGAGAAAATGTTATCTATGGAGCACTGTACGTATACAGTATATAATATATACAGAATATGTAATATATGGAGCACTTTATGTATTTAGTATATAATATATAGCGAATATGTAATATATGGAGCACTGTATGTATATAAAGGGTTATTAATAAAAGTTCTTATCATTAAAATGGTGCTAATTTTACTCAACCAATCAGTGTTACTTCAACGTTAAATAAAGATTTGATTTGGTTGGGGGAAAAATTAGCACCATTTTAAACGATAAGAACTTATTGAATCCCCTGATGTATATAAAATATAGCGAATTTGTATTACATGGAGCACTGTATCGTATATAGATATATATATAGGAGAATGAATGTATAATATAGGAACAATGACGACTATGTATATAGTATATATATATAAGAATAATGTTATATATGGAGCACTGTACGTATATACAGGGTATTCATAATAAAGGTTTTACGTTTAAAATGGGGCTAATTTTGCCAGCCAATAGATGTTAGCTTTCACATGTTAAATAAGAATATATGTTTGGAAATAAAGCACATTAAGATAGAACTTTATTGAATCTCCTTGATAGTATATAAATAAAAGACTATGTAATCTATGGAGCACGTAGTATAAGTTCTATTATAGCAGAAATGTAATATATGGAGCACTGTATGATATAGATATTATATATAATATAGCGAAAGTAATATATGGAGCACTGTACGTATTAGTATACATAATAGAGAACATGTAATATATGGAGTGCTGTTTTATATAGTATTATATACGAACATGTATATAGGGAGCATGTCCATATAGTATAATATATAGAATAGGTAAATATGGGGGACTGTCGTATATAGTATAAATAATAAAGAATATACTATATGGAGCACGTACGATAAGTAATATTAGAAACATGTATATAGGTGCACTGTATGTCTAGTAATAGTATATAATATATAGCGAACTATGTACGATGAGGCACTGAGTATAAGTATATAATATATAGAGAACATAATATATGGGCCTGTAAGATATAGTATATAATATATACGAGAATCATGTCAGATGTATGGAGCATCGTATGTATATAGTATATAATATATAGGAAACTGTATAGTGGAGCACTGCTACATAAAGTATCTAAATATATAGAGAGATATGTAAATATATGGAGCACATGTACGATATAACACTGTAAATATATATAGATGAGACATGTCAATATATGGAGCACTGTACGTACATAGTAGATAATATATAGAGAATATTAATATATGGCGCACTAGTACGTTATAGTACTATAATATATAGAGAACATGTAATTATGGAGGGCTGATGTATTAGTATATAATATATAGCGAACATTGTAATATATGGAGCACTGTACGTATTAGTATATAATATATAAAAATATGTATATATGGAGCACTGTCTGTATATAGTATATAATATAAGAATATGTAATATGGAGCACTGGTACGTATATAGTAAATATATAAAGAAATGTAATATGAGCGCTATGATAGATATAATATAAACATGATATAATGGAGCACTGGAGTTATTAGTATATAATATATAAAGAATATGTAATATATGGAGCACTGTACGTATATAGTATATAATATATAAAGAATATGTAATATATGGAGCACTGTACGTATATAGTATATAATATATAAAGAATATGTAATATATGGAGCACTGTACGTATATAGTATATAATATATAGCGAACATGTAATTATGGAGCACTGAGTATTAGTATATTAGATATAAAATAGCGAACATGTATATATGGAGCACTGTACGATATTGTATTAATATATAGATAACATGTAATATATGGAGCGCTATGTATATAGATTATAATATATAGGACATGTATATTGGAGCATGTATAGTTATAATATAATATATAGAGAACATGTATTATGAGCACTGTATGTCTAAGTATATAATATATAGCGAACATGATAATCTATGGAGCACTTACATATAATATAGTATATCACTAGTATAGAGAATATTAATATATCGTCGAGCACTTGTAAGTATAACGAAATAGACATTATAGGACAATGTAAATATGGAGACTTACGTACATAGCAAAAATAATAGAGAATATGTATAATGGAGCACTGTTACGTATATAGCAGGACGTACGCAGGGGCCCCCTCCTCCCTCCAAGATTCCAAGATGCCCTTCGCGATCAGCTGTTTTAAACCGCGTGTTTAAAAACCGACCCGAACTTCCGGAACTGAACCGGAAGTTTGTGATTTGTGTCTTTATACAGCTGTTGCGTATATGTTTCATTCATACTGCAATCAGCTGTTAAAACGGGTGATAGGAAAGAAGGTTCTTGGTATTGTGTGGGGCCCTACCACCCCCCCTGCGCTGGGGGGCAGTAGTTACGCCACTGTATATAGTATGTATTATATAGAGAATGTAATATATGGAGCCACTCCATATATAGTATATCAGCGCAACCCTGGGCATTCCCATAAATCCAAATAAACTAAAATTATGATGTTCCAAAAGAAAACAAACAACACACTGCCCCTCATCACTTTGAATAAGAGTACTCTGCAGACACGAAAATATACTTATCTCGGCCTGGAGATCAACCATTCTGGGAGCTTTAGGGCAGCTATAGAGACTCTGAAAGAAAAAGCCTGACAAACCTTCTTGTCGTGCTGAGCTTGGCAGATTCCATACGCTTGAGATGAGAAAAAAAGGGCCTATCATTCTGGGCTCACCTACACCTAAAAGGGCGCTATCATTCTGGGCTCACCTACACCTACAAAGGGCGCTATCATCTGGGCTCATCTACCTAAAGGGCGCTTTCATTCTGGGCTCACCTACCCAAAGGGCGTATCATTCTGGGCTCACCTACACCTAAAAGGGCGCTATCATTCTGGGCCCACCTACACCTAAAAGGGCGCTATCATTCTGGGCTCACCTACACCTAATAGGGCGCTATCATTCTGGGCCCACCTACACCTAAAAGGGCGCTATCATTCTGGCTCACCTACACCTAAAAGGCGCTATCATTCTGGGCTCACCTACTACACCTAAAAGGGCGCTATCATTCTGGCCCACCTACACCTAAAGGGCGCATCATTCTGGGCCCACCTACACCTAAAAGGGGCTATCATTCTGGGCTCACCTACACCTAAAAGGGCGCTATCATTCTGGGCTCACTACACTAAAGGGCGTATCTTCGGGCTCACTTACACCTAAAAGGGCGCTGTCATGTGGGCTCGCCTACGTAAAAGGGCGCTTTATTCGGGCGTACTTACGCCTAAAAGGGTGCTGTCCATTCTGGCTCACCTACACCTAAAAGGGCGCTATCATTCTGGGCCCACCTACACTAAAAGGGCTTATCATTCTGGGCTCACCTACACCTAAAAGGGCACTACATTCTGGGCTCACCTACACTAAAGGCGCTATCATTTGGGCTCACCTACACCAAACCCCTACTGCACACCTGCCACCACTTGAAGATGTGTTGTTTTTACCTTCCTGAGGGATCAGGAAGGTAATTGGTAATTTGGACTGTGTTTGTTAGACTCCTCACTGCCCAGCGCTAGGGTGGCAACACACTCTACTCGTTTGACTTGTTTTTTGTAGGAATTTTTCCCCTTCATAAATTTGGGGGTTTTTTTTTTTTTGACTTCCTCTGGATCAACAGTTAGGCAGGAAATGTGGGTATTGCGAGTAGGTTGGACTGGATGGGACATATGTCTTTATTCACTGTACATATATCCTATAAGAGATGTAATGTGGGTTTGAAAAATCGAAAGTAGACGATTATGAACATTAAAAACCGAACAAAAACCGAACCTCGAAAGTAGCGCATGATTTCGGTAACCCTCGAAAATAGAATGCGGAAACTCGAAAACAGCCGATCGTGAGGAAAGATAGTTTTAAAATAAGTTTTGGTTATATTCACGGGTTCCCCAGACCATTCCCAGGTCTCTGTCATTTACAGTAACCTACTAGGACAGAAACTTTTGATTTTTTTCTCCCATGACTTCATGGGTCCATCAAATTTTCCGGAAAATTCGAAAACGGAACAAATGAAACAGTTTCGAACATCTCTAATCCTATATATTGTATAATATACATGGAATATATGTAATATTAATGAAGCACTGTACATAGATTGTATATATTTTTGGAGAATTTATAATATATGGAGAATATATAATATATGGTGAATATGTAATATATGGAGCACTGTATGATATCCTATCTACTATATGGAGTGCTGTACATACATCGTATATAATATATGGAGAATCTATAATATATATGCGAATCTATAATATATGGAAAGTATATAATATATGGAGCACTGTACATATATACATAATATATAGAGAATTTATAATAATGGAGAATGCATAATATATATAGCACTGTACGTATATTGTATATAATATATGGTGTATAATGTAAAGATGAATATATTTAGCACTGTATGTATATCATGTTATCATATATAAATACATTTTTTTTGCCCTATACAGAAATGCTTAATCTCCTACAACATGATTGTGACCTCCTGCTATCACAGAACTTAAGTAAGAACTTAATAAGTATTATTATTAAAGGGTATCACACTTTGTTTGTTTTTTAATTACCCATTACTGAAAACTCTAAATCTTCCTAACTAATCACTGTACTTTTTTTTGTGGACTGACCCTTATTTCTTTAGATATACAATCTGAACCATACATATATATAGAATTGGGCTGTTGTTACATCCATATTAAAGTGCAACTAGAGACCAAAAATATATACATAAAAAAACAGAATTCTAGTGCACAAACAATTCTAATTGCATATTGGCTACTTCCATACAATCTGACCATCTTATATTTCAGCTGTCAATCAAATGCCTTTTTATCAAAAACTCTTCTGTTGTGCAACTTTGCTGTAGCTGGAATGGTGACAGTTGGTACGTGAACTGCATGGTGGGAAATTCCCTCTCCCGTGCTGTCTCATGCTTGCCCTCACAGATAGTTAGATAGTCTAGGAGAGGGGATACTGAGTCTGAGCAAAACAAGTACTGGATTGGAGACCTGCAGCAACACACACACCTCAGAGTAAGAGCTACTTACACATATTTATTTATAGATTGAAATGAGACAAAGTCATTTTGCAGTGTACGTACCATTTACTATTCTGATCCCACGGGTACATGGTCCAGGTCCTCAACCTGGTTACTTTAATGGGGATTGGAGGAACATAGTATGTATGTAAACGTATCTGTATTTGCTGCCTGCGTTTTGCCTGCACAAAGTGTAGCTGCATGTTAAGGTATTTAATACACAGATATCCATATTTGGTATCCAGAATATCTCTTTATTTAAATATTATAAACATCAAATTTTCACCCCGATGCAGCGTCCAGGCTGCAACACAACACTGCAGATTATGCCCCCCCCCAAGTTAATAGCCCGCCCATGTTCACAGTGTTCTAATAATAATAACTATAGGAATTGGAAGATTCCAGTCCTCCCAATGTAAATGGCTTAGCATTAAATGGTCACCTGACTACTGTATTTAGAACATATACAGACTATATGTGGCCCCACGCCTTTCTTAATCAGAAGCTGGCTTGTTGCGTCAATTAAATAAAAAACAGGATTGTCGTTCACATTTTGCTGCAAGAGACCAACGGCATCTTCAGTGGTGTAGCTACAAAGCTGAGCCCCCCCAAACCCCCCCTCCAGGAGCCAGACGCATTGGAACCCCAACTCAACAATCTCCCCTAGTATGGGCCCAGACATGCCAGCACACCACATTAGGCTCAGAATCAGCAACTCCAACACCCCCTTCACCTGGACAAAATACTAAACAGAGTCATCCATAGTGAGCTGGAAAAAAAAAAATCACCCACCAAGGGCTAAATTAGATTGAATGGGGCCCTCCTTGATGTGTGCTTTACAATCTCGCTAGGTGGTGTACCTTTTGTCTGTGTGAGGATATAAAGCCCACCCCTGGCCATGGGCCCAAGTGCAGTCACACACCCTTCTCCCCTAGTAGCTACACCCTGAGCATTTTCCCATTAACACTACTGCGGTGCCAATTGGTCATTACAATCCGGCCAGAGACCACAATGTTGTACTGTTACTTTATTCTTCCCCGGCATGAGGCTCCTCCATTTCCACAGTGCCTAGATCGTCTCTCAATCCTGACTGGCACAAGAACACACACACACTTATTGCGTGCGGCACAAATTCCACAACACATTGACCAGGTTGTGGCCTTGTGGTGATTTTCACAAAATGCTCAGTAAACGGTGTCACAAGGGGAGGTGTGTAAGAGAAGGGCTCTGTATACAAACAAGTCTGGCTGGATGTATACCCACATACTAATATACAATGCACAGAATGTACACATACATACAGGCAACACACACACTACATTGGCACAATCAAACTCCGCTTATAGCATACATTATCCCAGACTAGTCTGTTTATTTGTGGCTTGTCGTCACAAGGCTTGGTAGTGCGTTAGTTGCATTGCTTTTAAATATGCATTAAGACACACT
Organism: Hymenochirus boettgeri; assembly: GCA_019447015.1. Classification (NCBI taxonomy): domain Eukaryota; kingdom Metazoa; phylum Chordata; class Amphibia; order Anura; family Pipidae; genus Hymenochirus; species Hymenochirus boettgeri. The sequence continues at coordinate 240,765,966 of CM033471.1, read as the reverse complement.
GGGTCTGATGCAAAAAAATAGTTTGCTTGTGCTTTTAATCTGCACTAACCAATCGGTGTTGTCTAAGTGCAGTAATCCAATAAACAGCCAACATCTGATTGGTTGCCGCAAATTAATAGCATGCATTCTCTGCAGCTGAACTTTTGCTAATTTGAGATACCAGGGTTTTTAAACCGGCTCAAAGACGGTACATTCAGTAACCTCTGGTGCACGCTTAAGTGCAATGAAAATGCAACTGCAATGACTTAAGTTAACACTGAGCCCTGTGTTGGCAAGACCACTTGCTGTTGTCCTTTTTAAGAGCTGGCCAGCAGTCTTCACAGTATGATAGAGCTCTTGGTGCACTTGAATATTGATTTTTCACAGTTTAAAAGCAGAGGGACAATCCTAAGATCCCTTAAAACCCCATCATGGCAGACGCTCCCCTATCATGTAAATGTGGGCAGTTCTAGGATGGAATGAAGTATATAGATATGAAGATTTCAATTGGTCTGTGCTAATCTGCCTTTTGAAGTAGGTTTGCAATCTGAATGACAATAGCAATAGAGAACAGGCCTGGGAAATATACAATGGTATCCATGCTCAGTTATTCAAAGACACTCACTCACTCACTCGCCCTCAAACTCACAGTTCCCCTCCATGATCTTTTTCTCTTCTCCTGTCAAATCTCGTGGCTAGTATGTCCTGGAAAGAAATCTCCATATAGGCAATGTAAGAATAGGCCCATCATCTAGATCCTCTCACCAGTTAGGGCCCGAGCCTTTGCTCTAGAGCCTGACATCGCTGGCACATGTGCAGATAGTTCTGCTGGAGTTGGTGAGTTGATAACGAATGACTTTCTCCTTCTCCCCTCCAAGTCATGCGCTCCCGCTGGAACACATCCGTCATTTGCTCATTGTTCTGACGCTCAGCCTCAAGCTCGTCCTCAGTGTTTCAACTCGGCTTCCCCACGAGCCCCCTCTTCGCTTTCATCTCTATCATCCTCCATAGCACGAAGCCTCCTCTGCATCTCTGGCTCTCTGTTCTTGGGCTTCTGCCCGTCCTTTTGTTTCTCGGAGTTGGGCCTTCAGACTGAGGATCTCGCTGGCACGAAGCGAGGATTCTTCTTGGTCTCCCGCAACTGCTGGCGGAGGGAAGCAATCTCACTAGACTTTTGGCACACTGTGTGGGCAATAAAGCCAGTTTATTAGACACTTCTCCAAGACAGAATACCAGCCTTTGTAGACACAGCATGGACAAGACTAAGGTCTGGCCTAACAATTTAATTAAAAGAAATGTCAGGTGGTAGAATTTTTCATCACCGTCATTCAAATTAGGGGCTGGGATAGTAAAATAATGGCTGAATGTCAACCCTACGGCACTGGTTTGCTTTGTGTCTGTTCTTCATTTATATTAAAGCATGGTGGGCCTGTAAAGTTTATTATTATATAGTTCTCCTTTAAGATTCTCCTTTCTTCTTCTTTTTGTAACCATTGCTTTTGTACTCTAGAGTGTTAGTCATAAATGAAGGGTTTTTCATGAGAACATTTATTTTCTTACCTTGTATATGGAGATTTCATTTTAGGTCCTCATAGCAGTTCTGCCTCTTGGAGCAGGTAGACCTCCTCGAATCTATTCCCTCTTTATGTATTCTTTTTCTCTATTTATTATATTTGTTGTTTATACTGCTTTCACACCTTTTTTATAAAACCTTTAACCTCTCCTTGCCTTTCTTTTTTTCAATTACAGTTGTAATTACCTTTACCTCAGCCTTTTATTTAATTGTACATGACAATTGTTGGACATTTCCATTCCCCTAGCGTGTTTTACAAAGCTGTCCCCTACCTCCCATTGAGTTTCATCCATTGATGGGCTCATGGACATCTTTTTCTCCTTCTCATAACTCGACATCTTGCTTTCCTTAGTTTCCCTCTCCTGTGTTACCTGAATCTGCAGAACATGTTGCCCTCTCTGGCCTCTCTGTGAACTTTGTCTTGACCTGGTGGGACCTCCTCTGTGGCCTTCTTCTGAATTCTCAACAGATTCAACCCTTGCCAGATCCTCGCAAGATGGAGGAGATCTTAGACCTGGTTTTGGTGGAACACTGAGAATCTTGTTGGCGTTTCACCATCTGACAGAGACATTGCTCTGAGGCTGAGCATATTGCTCCTTGAGCTTTGGTGATGTTGTGGGCACTGCCCCCAAAGCGTCCTGTTGGCATTAAAAGTGCATCCAGCTGGCATCCGGTGCCCAACTTGCTGGGGTGAGTTGGAAGGCTGGACATGGAATTCCTGCCTGATTCAGACATACCACAATATAGTGCCCGCCACGGCCTTCAGCCTCTCTAGCCCGATCTGATCTGTAATAGTGAGTAGTTGTGGCCCACTTTCAACTGCTGGATAACATGTGACAGCTGAGTTCCTACGCATTCCCGGTTTCAGAGGTGTTGGGCGTAGTGCATTCATTTCCTAAATGAAAAAAATACTGTTAAACTGATTGCTCACCTTTTTTACCATTTTTCAGCTTGTTTGGTATTTGTGTTAATTTGTTTATTTTTTTCCCATTAATAAGTAATACTCCTGCCTGTTGGTGTATTTAGGACACTGCGGCCTTTCAACAAACCTTTTAAATCTTTCAATCCCAACTGCCGTTCTTCTAATTGCAGAAAAACAACTGTACTTTAGCTTAAAATATGTATTTTTAGCATTCTCCATATTATCTACAGGAACCATTTTCAATAGAAAGTTATATCATATACAGCATATGGTAACGTAATAAGGTAAAGTCATTAGTCTATCCCTTTCAAGTTCCATCATTCACTTCTTAAAGGGCATGTCCACCCCAAATGAAAAACTGGTGACTTCTTAGTTATCTGCCCACAACCCAACTGCTATTTTTACCAGTTTATTACATGCATTTGTAACCAGATATTTAATTAATGAAATGTTCTATTCCTTGCTGGCAAAGGTATCTGCCTCCTCCCTTTGATTAATGAGCTTTATATTATCTTGAGCATGTGCAGAGGAGGAAGCAGGGAAACAGCAGTCAATCATTGGCTGTGATGTCAGTTGTCAGTTGATTGGCTGCATGGTGGGAGGGACCAGCTTACTCTGTCAGAATGGGGATGATAATTATCCTTTAATATCTGGTAAGTAATGAAGGATATAAGTGCAAATATATCCAAAGGGTTTGGGGCCATGTAAATGACAATTGACTCTACCTCTGTCCTCTCTGCAGACACCCAGAAGTCTTCTTACAATTGCACTTCCTTTTGCATTATTGTACTGATCATTGACTTCACTTGACCTTCATCTATTTAATGTTTCTTGTCTCGACAATTAAACTTGTTGATCTTAACTTGTCATTGGCACCAACTGTAAGTAAATAGCTTTACGAAACTAAAATAAAGATTCCTAAATTGCAGTTCCTTCGGTTATAAAGTCCACTGGACCCTATATTATTACCTAAAACTAACAGCTGAACTTAACAGCCCAATATGATTTATTGGTTCTGATGGTGAGACACCTTGCCTATTTAGGCAGATCTAGAAATAAGTTTCATTTAATATTTCATCAAGGATGGATCAAAATCCATCCATTCTTCCTATCTCAAACACTACCAGTTCCAGGCGGTTGGGGAAATGGATCATGCTGGGTGGGTTACATGTTTTGTTTGGTGGACCTGAGTACTCTTGATTAGGTTGGCTTTCTGGCTCTGTGTTTGTCACTCCTCCATGGATTCCTGTCGGGGACCACATGCGATTTTTTGACTAACTTTGATGTAGAAGAAATCTTCACTTCGGCCCATTTTGGATCCCCCACCCTTGACATGTCCCGATTCCTGGAGAAGCCAAATCTCAGAATTCCATCTGAGCACGGCTCAGCTTTTTCAGGTGGGTGGTTTCCGTCCACGATGTTGAGATCCTCTTCCATGCTTTGTGTTGAACCCATGGCCAGAAAGAAGACTGCCAACACTGCCATGGTGTACAGGATGTAAGTGATGTCTCAGTGAAGAATGAGGAGCCAGAATGGAGAGGAGGATATCAGGGTCATATTCGAGGGCCCTGGCCCCCTGAGAGAGAGCCTGTAAAAGACAAAAGACAAGGAAATAAATGTTTGAATATAGTTAACATCTTCAGTTATGTGTATCCTGATACATTTACCTAGTGAACTCAATATCAATGCAGTCACTTACATGTTTGTTGCTGGGGACATTTCAATTTTAGAGGTTATCCCCCTCCAATATTCCTGATAATTCCGATGGAAGAGATAATTTCTGTTGACCAGGCATTTGCTGAGTCTATCAGTTTGATTTTTCGCTGTGTCTCGAGGTGCCTTCCTTAATTTAGTGTCAAGCAATATTTATAGGGAAAAATGCTGGCATTCTGTAACAAAAACATGGATGTCTGTACCTAACCAAAATATTGATTTTTATATACTGTTATTGATATATTTTACTATTATTGAGGTCATGTGACAAATCTCCATAGGCAACAATTTCCATACATTGACAAGACACTTGGTATAGCAGTACTTAGATTTAAATGAAGATATATGGTATTTACACAGCTCTCATCATCCTTCCGATCATTTTAAAGCCATTGGATTTGTTATCTATGGTTTTTCTACTAGAGGATTACAGATGGGTCTCACTAAGAATAAGTCCCAGTTTCTAAAATGAACCTGGTTTTGATTCAAAGGATTGTAATTCCTCATCAAAAATAGCAATCAAACATTTAGAAATTCCAATCTTAAACTAGAAAGGGAAAGTTTAAGTATAAACTTTGAATTTGGCTTGAAAGACCGCATTTTGGAGGGAATTTGTGTGTTTGTGCTGCAGATTTTAAAACTCAATAATGCTAATGATGGGAACATTGTTGTTTTTTACTTACCCTTACCCTTTACTTACCCTTTAAATATGATTGCCACATGAATGAATGGTACCTCTGTGGTGTGTTGTACCTGTGTCAGGTTGGATGGTTTAAAAAAAAACTTTTTGATGATTGGTCAAATTAGTTTATTGGCTTTACTTACCCATTTAGTATGGCTGCCACAGTAATGGGGGTAGTTCAGTAGATGGTGTGTCGTGTCGGGTTGGGTGGTTGGGGTAAAATACTAACTTTTTATATTACTGGTCAAAATTAGTTTTTTTGACTTTAGTTACCCTTTAATTATGGCTGCCACAATAAGGATAAGTAGATCAGTAGGTGTGTGTACCTGTGTCAGGTTGGGGGTTAAAAGAAAAAAACTTTGTTGATGATTAGTCAAAATTTGTTTTTGACTTTAGTTACCCTTTAAATATGTCTGCCATGAAAATGGAAGGGTAGGTCAGCAGGCGGCGTATACCTGGATCAGGTTGGAAGTTAAAAAAAAACTTTTTTGATTATTGATCAAAATTAATTTTTTCTTTTAAACAGTGTGTTTACCTGTGTCGGGTTGAGGGGGTATGTCTTTTTTTGTGTTTACAACACATAAAACTCCTCTTTAGATAGGATAAATCGAAATTAGCTTTTTTTGACTTTAGCTACCCTTTAGTAAGGCTGCCACAGGAATGGAAGGGTAGGTCAGTAGAGTGTGTGTACCATGTGAGGTTGGGTTATGTCTTTTTTATTGTTCAAAATATATTTTTACTTTATTTACCCTTTAATATGGCTGCCACAGGAATCAAAGGATAGGTCAGTGATGTGTGTACCCGTGTGTAGGTTGGGGGTGTGTGTTTTGTATGTATAACCATATAACTTTTATGAATGATTGATCAAAATTAGTTTTTTGACTATAGTTACCCTTTAAGTATGGCTTCTATGGGAATAGAAAGGTAGGCCAGTAGGTGGGTGTACCTGTGTCTGTGTGGGGGGTTGTGTATCAGCGTTTGTGTTTAAGACCAGAAACAAACTGTTTTGTTCACATTTGAGGATTGTTACCATTATAGTCTGGAAAAAAATGTCCTAAATTCGCCGATAACACTGTAACGCTTCCGCGGATTCCTTAGCTAGGTAATAGCACACTTGCCCCGCACGTTTGTTCCGAATTTCATGTCTGTAGCTCAAAAACTGTGGGAGGAGATACAGTCCAAAAAAGCAGAAGAAGAAAATGAAAGAAGAAAAAGAATAATAATAAGAAGAAATAGAAAGAACAGTAATTTGGCTCTTCAAGCCAAATTACTTAGGAAAATTCCAACTCATTTAAGTTCTAATCAGATTTTCGATTCCACGGATCCACTGTGGAAGCTCAATTTGCCCGCTTCGTTCCTCTCTGTCAATACTGATTTATATATTGATTGCCTTGTCTCATTCTATCACTCTACTATAGACTGAATCACCCATGGAGAATGTGTGGAGACATCTTAGAAACAAATACAAAAATACAAGTTGATTATTGTGTTATGTTCTGCAGTAATCATAATAAAAATATGAGGATGCTACGGCCCTGTAAGATGGTATAAAAGAACATACCTGTGACATCATATATTATTGTGATGTTCTAGTGTATGATATAAGATAGTGTTGATATAAGATCGGTATAAAAGAACATACCTGTGACATCATATATTATGTGATATTCTAGTGTATGATATAAGATAATGTTGTATAAGATCAGGTATAAAGAACATACCTGTGACATCATATTATTGTGATATTTTCTAGTGTATGATATAAGATTATGTTTATAAAGATCAGGTATAAAAGAACATACCTGTGACATATATTATTGTGATAGTTCTAGTGTATGATATAAGATAGTGTTTGATATAAGATCAGGTATAAAAGAACATACCTGTGACATCATATATTATTGTGATAGTTCTAGTGTATGATATAAGATAGTGTATGATATAAGATCAGGTATAAAAGAACATACCTGTGACATCATATATTATTGTGATAGTTCTAGTGTATGATATAATCTTTTTGATTTATTAATTAAGCCATTGTCAAGCTTAATCGATATATACAAAGGAAAACAGGACTCCTTCCACGTACGTGATATAAATATAACTTTTTATTGCAGCATAAAATATGTCATACACACATATTCCTGTAACTCCCTTGTGGTGGTGACAATCTAGCGTCACGAACGCGTCAGGGTATGGTTTTCCCTTGTGTGTGGTTTGTGCCATGATTTTATGCTGCAATAAAATTGTATTTTATCCAACGTTAGAAGGGTCCTCCGTTTTCCCTGTATAATATTGATTCATGATTGGAACTTCTGGACCCGGTGTGTATGGACCCTCATTTGGGACGAATGGTAGAGGAGTATAGGTAGCGTTACTTGCTTCCATTCACTTTGTTAAAGCATTAAGGCTTCGCTCACACTATGCTGCGTTTTGGTGCGATGTTATGCACCAAAACGCATGTGCAATGTTAGTAAAAGGCGCCGTCCACAGTGCACTGCTGCAATGTAGTGCATTGTAAAAACGCAACTGCATACAGCATTGGTGCGTTAACGCCCAGTGTTGGCATTGAAAATAATGCCCACCGCTGTGCGTTAACGCAGCGGAACATCACACTGAATCGCAAATGCAATGTTCGCTGTGTTAATAAAACGCATAATGTGAACGAAGCATAAGTGATAAATTTATATATTGTACAGGCTCCTTTTAGAAATTCTGTCAATATTCTACAGGATGTGCACTAATCCGACCAATCAAATAGTCAGAATTTAAACGGTGCGCAGTGTACTGATGTTCCATTCAGAATACACTCGGTTACCCTGGTAACAAGTGTTCTGACACCTCCATAAAATATTTATCACAAAAGGCTTCACGGAACTGTAATCAAAGGTTAACTTTTAGCACCCTGGCATTGGTGCTTTGTGCTAAGGTATGCAGTCCTACTGGTAGCCCATTCTCTGTCACAGACATTCAACGTGCTCCACACATTCTTTTTTGAAGCCCTACAAGTGACAGTATCACTGATTTTCTAGCTGTATAGTCCTAGAGGTGTTGTCCCTCCCACGCACACTCTGTGCTGTATGAGTCAGGGGAGCTGCCATAGGAGAACATATTACATTCTACAATATCTTCCGCCCCAACAAATTTCTACAAAACAACAAATTAAAATGTTTTAATAACCCACGTCCCAAATAGGTTGAACAAATCCCCCGTTATATGTATATTTCCCCTGCACATCTATCACAGATACCAGGCACGTCATTCATAGGACGATGCATATGTTAGCTGCATGCAATGCATGTAAATACCCCGTCACACAATACAACTGATGTATCTATCAGATCACTTACCAATCACCTAGAGCTGTTAAGTAGCTAAGGAAGCAAGAAGAACAGGGAGTTCTGATTGACCCTGACAGTTGTACCCAGTGGTATAAGAGATTTGTGGGAAGGTTTAGGAACCTGATAGCCGCGGGTATGTCGTAAGAAAAAGGAACTGGCCCAAAATCTGAACTAAACCAATAAACATGGAACTTGTACGGCAACAATACAGATTATTCCAAATGATTAAAATCTCCCAAAATATTTAAATAAAAAATAGCAATATACAGTATGTACAGTTTGATATTACATCACATTGATAGGGTATTTTTTATGATTGTAATCTATGCTGAATTATGAACATATCTACACTATACTTGTATGTCCTCATGGGAATACACAGTGCCCCTAGAATAACTATTTCTATCTATCTACGGTATCTATCTATCATCTATCATCTATCTATCTACGGTATCTATCCATCTATTCTATCTATCTATCCCCTATCTATCATATCTATCTATCTATCTATCTACCTACGCTATATATCCTATCTATCCATCATCTATCTATCTATCTACTATCTATCATCTATCTAATCTATTCCTAGGTCTAATCAGTATTTATCATATCGTATCTTTATCTAGTCGACGAGTCATACACTAGCCTAGTCAGCGAGCGAGAGAGTCAGTCAGATGCTACATCGGAGCACACGTACGGATCATCGAGCGTCGGTCGACGATCGTATCGTACGTAAGCACATCGACAGCTGAGGGAGGTAGAGCCACTACGTAGATCTATCGTAGTCTAGAACTATCTACACGACGGCATGAGCATCCAGCGTACTAGTCACGTACTCTCACACAGCGAGTCTACTAGGAGTCGTAGTCGACTACTATCTATCTATCTACGGTATCAGCCATCTAATAGTCGTATCGATCTACGCGATCTGACGACGTATTAGCTCTCTATCATCACGTATCTAGTCTGAAGCACCTTTGATCTATAGGAATCAGCTGTCATCTATCTATGTTAGCTAGCGTAACTAAATCCTATCGATCCTATAGTCTAATCAGTCTTCAGCACGTAGGCATCATTATGTCTCGTCAGATAATCTGCTAGTTTCGACTCCTAGTCTATGCACGGATAAGCTGGGCATCTATCGGGCAATATACGCAGCGAGTCTATCTACTTCTTCAGTCGAGGTCATAGCGTATCATCTAAGCACCAGTCAGCTAATTCAGCTATCTTCAGTCTCTATTAAGTCTATCTAGCGTACAGCTACTATGTACGAGCAGTCTCTAGTCATCTAGCTTAGCGCATCCATCTAGAATGGGAGCCATGCGATGCGATGCTATGCTATCAGCGTATCAGCTATGGCAGCTATCGATCGTAGCAAGATTATCTATCTGATAGCGACGTCATCACTATCGTGAGCGATCTACTATACGCTTTTATCTATCCCTTGATCTCTTGTATTACTAAGCAGCGCTACGATCGATAGCATGGCTTGCGAACAGCTACTACCTCGTTATCTATTATCTATCATTTTATCTATCTATCATCTATCTACTATCTTCTATCTATCTATCTACGGTACATCTATCTCATTCGTTATCTATCCCTATCTTGATCTATCTATCTATCTATCTATCTGATCTACTATCTTCTATAACTACGATCTATCTATTTGGTACTATCATCTATCTATCTATCTATCTATACAATCATCTATCTACGGTATCTATCCATCTATCTATCATACTATCTATCTATCTATCTATCTATCTATGGTATCTATCTATTGATCTATCTACTATCTATCTATCTACTGTATCATTCCATCTATCTATCTATCTCTATCTATCTACTTCTAAATCTAATCTATCTATCTATTGCACCCTTTGATCTATCGCTAGATACTATCTATCTATCTATTTGATACTAGCCTAGCTAACTCTATCATAGCATATCATCCATCTATCTATCTATCTAATATTATCTCTGCTTAGCTATTAGATATATCTGTCTCGCGATATTATCTGTCGCGATTCATCATCTCCTCTATCTATTTACTGAGATCTAAGTCATGCTTGTGCTATCTCATTTCAATCTATCGATACTGCTATACATCTATCTATGCTATATCTATCTCATCTATCTTTAGATTCCATCTATCTAGCTATCATCATCTAATATCATCATCTTATCATCTAACTATATCTATTACTGTATCTATTTACTACTAGCTAGCTATCCTATTAATCTATCTCTAGCTATGCTATCTATGATAGGCTAGAATCTAGTCTCTCATCCAGCATTATCGACTATATAATATATCATCTTCTAATTATCTATCTATATCTGTTAATCATATAGTTATCAATCTAGCTGTTCAGCGAGCGAGCCGAGCGAGCGAGCATGAGCAGCAAGATATGAGTCAGTATCGAGTCATCGCTCTATCATCTAGCATCGATCTATATATCTGTCTCAGCAATCGATCTGTCATCTAAGGCTAGCATCTTAGCTATCTATCTATATAGATAGATAGATAGATGATAAATATATTGATAGATAGATGATAGATAGATAGATAGATAGATGACAGATAGATTGATGAGACAGATATATAGATAGATAGCTAGATGATAGATAGATAGATAGATGATAAATATATTGATAGATAGATGATAGACTCGTGGGTGTCAATGAGTTATCTGTGTGTCTTTTCAGTTGTGTGTATTATCTGTGTGTGTCAGTACAGTAATGTGTGTGTGGTGTAAGTTATTTGTGGTGTTAGTATTTGTGCATGTATCATGTATGTTGTGTATGTGTGGGTCAGTCATCTGTGTGGATCTTATTTGAGTTATGTGTTTGTGTGTACAGGTATGTTTATCAGTTGGGTCTGACAGTTATCTGTTGTGTTAATAAAATATCAGTTACAATATGTGTGGGTCAGTCATCGTGTGTGTGTCAGTACAAGTAACTGTGTGTGAATGGTTTAGCAGATAATAGTGTGCAGTGTAACATTGTGTGTGTTAAGATTCTCATGTTCCAGCCTAGATCTATTTTCTAATAAGACACTAGAAACCTGTCAATCTCATTGTAACCACAGAGAGAGCATCTGTGCCCAGTCACTGATACCCAGTAGCAACACCGTGTAGCCTGGGATTAAATAGAGACAGTGAGAGAAACTGAAAGAGTCAAGTGAGAGAGAGAGGAGAGAGAGAAGCTGATGGGGTGAACAAGGGGGAGAGTGAAGGGAACGTGTGTGGGTGTTACAGCTTATGTAAATTCTGCCTTTTCTTTCAAGCCAATGAGGTTTGAGATTTAGCACCTCGGTGCGCCTGCTCTTCCCTTGCCAATTTGGCTAGCAGACTTTTGCTGTCAGTGGAGAATTGAATCCTCAAAAGTGCAGATCAGGCCTGTGACCGATGAGGCACCTATGGGAGCAGGTGAGGGATGAGGTGAAATATTGAATTATTAGAAGGGGGGGGAGAGAAATGGTTAATTATCTTATCTAATGAATGGTTCTTTGGATTCAGATAGAAATGGGTTTAGCTAAAAAAAATCCCTTTATTGAGATTCAGGTGGATAAACCAAATCTGCAAAATGAAGAACCAGGAGGAGACAGTTAAATTATGGGGAATGGGGTATGATAGGGGTTAATACAGGTCTAGTGAGGGGTGATTGGGTTACCCTCCATGTGCAGTTAGAAGAGATTCATAGGTTTATACAACAGGTGTTTGTCCGGAGAAGTCAAATCTGTAAAGATAAATGAGTGGAAGCAATTATGATTGGTTGTGATTTTGGCATGAAGGGGGGCATAAGGCAGTGCACTGGTTAATAATGAATAGCAGCAGTGAAAAGGTAATCACACAGAGAGACTCTACAGGTGCCCTGGTTGTGGGGGCAATGGATTAGATGGATGGAGTGTTGTGGTAATGAGAATCAGTGCATAATGGAATTGGTCTCTGACTAGGTAATGGATAGGAAATGGTTAATGGTGCAGTTCTTGGCACTAAAGTTATAAGGAACCCAGGTACAGAGATCCTCTTTCTCTGGATGGTGGTAATAGTGTGAATGGAGGTCCCTGGATACTGAGGATAACAGAGCAAACCTGTGGAACTGTGGGAAGGAAAGCGTTAATTGGTAGTCTGTGAATTATTGCTCCATGTTAAGATGTGTAGGGATGAGATGGAGGTTTAAATTAAAGAATCTATCCTGTCTCTTATGAATGAGCTTGGTGATGCTCTATGGTGTGATCCTGTTGGTGTGTAATGGTGGATGTTTAGGTTAGGGCCCCCCGTTAAAGTGTTTTCAGGGTCCCGCCAAAGACCTTCTTCTAGCCTGGTAAAATATTCTACAGTGTGTCAGTTGATGGAATGAACGTTGTATCCATACGGAGAGATAATGATTGTTCATTAATATTAACAGCAGGGGAAGGTTACGGAATATTGTTATGTGTTATAAATCTGTCCTAAAATGTCATGGTATATGTCCTTATAGTCAAAATGGTATCCCACACATAATGTATACCAAATAGTGCCCAAACCTACATATAATATAGCAATCTATATAGGGAACTATTATATATAATCGTATTATACATTTTATATATCAATATAATATACATAATATATGATAATATATATTACAGGATAAAGTAAAAACAAACAACAGAAATATATATATTATATATATTCATATCCTATCATATTTACAATACATATAATTATACGGTAATATCATAGAACTGGTCATTCTTAACATAGTTTGCTGTAGATGTTCTGTATACTCTCTTTACTTCTGTCCTGTATATATATATATAGTTGTAGAGCCATATGATAACTGGTACCTTTTGCTGTACTGTATTTACCATAAGCCTATGGTAAATGTGTTTAGTATTTCCTTTCTACTTACTCCACTGTTAAAGGTAATAATAAAATGTGCTAGATGATCTGATATTATGTAAGTGTGGTGAATGTGCTTATTGTACGTGTCTAGAGGTGTATTTCTTAATTGGAATGCACTGATAAATTGTACGGAAACCTCTCATAAATAGCCGAATCCTGTGAATTAGATAAACCCTGTCAGATACTATCAGATAGTAGATTCATATAATGTGTTAGAAGCCTTATAAATGGCCAGCTGTAGTCTACATGCAACATTATACTCTGTTGGACATTTCTTTGAATCCTGGTGAAAGGATCTGCTAATGTTTCATATTTTCCAAGCCTAATGAACCTAATATGTTAGTATCAAGGCCAAGGGCTTTATAAAGCTCCTAAAATTCCAATGGTACTCTAATATCCATATATATTAAAGGAGAACCATATTGCCTAAACATAAGTATATAGGTTCTTGTGCAAAAGTGTTAAAATTTTATTCACCCTTTCATACACAGAACGGCCATGTTTCAGGCAAGACGGTGCTCTTTCTCAGGGCTTGAGAAAGGGCACAGTCTTGCCCAAAACGTTGTTGTGCTGTGTATGAAGGGGTGAATAAAATGTTAACACTTTTGCACTCTTCCATTTTTTGTATTTTACAATTGAATATTGCACTTTGGCGGGAGAGAAGTCGAAATTGAGGACCCCAGTAACATTGAGTGGTCATTTGGATTCATGAATTGTTGATATACTAAATATAAGTCATGTGACACTGATGCCATAGCCAAGCATCAATTATAAATATAGGCATATCAAAGCATTTTCGCTTGCAAACGTTCTCATTCATCCAGGTGGTGGTATATTTGTATTCAGTTAGATCAGCTGGACTAAAGTTTAGTTTGAAGACATTTCCCGAATCATTGCCAGCACATTCTTATACAAGCCATTCTAAATTGAGAAATCCAATCGGATGACTAGTTCTTTAAGAACTAAAGTTCTAGTCTAGTTGATCTAAATACCACTAAGCACCTTTTATAATGATATGATTTAAAGAATACACATGCTCTTTGTAAGCATTCATAGTATTGACTTTAACACTTTTTTGTTGTTTAAATTGTTATTTTGTTTGGTAATGGTAGATGTTTAGTGGATGTAATATCACACGCTTTGCTAAAAAAATATGATGATAGATAGATCATAGATATATAAAAGATACATCAAAGATGCATATATAGATAGATAGATAGATGATAAATTATGATAGATAGATGAGAGATAGATAGATAGATAGATAGATAGATGACAAGATAGATTGATGAGACAGATATATAGATAGATAGCTAGATGATAGATAGATAGATTGTAGATATAGATAGATAAATAGATTGATAGATAGATGATAATAGATCGATAGATAGAGAAGATAGATT